>JAEQBH010008456.1:0-222297 GCA_016808115.1 Tetrastigma voinierianum | reverse complement strand
ATTACCAACAAAACTGTGGAAAATGGAGAGCGGAGGTGGAGAAGGAGACTACCCGCCTTTGAGGAGCTGGAAGGAAGTGAATTCAATGGTATGGACGGAGACTCTCAAACTTTGGAGAGTTGCTGGGCCTTTGGCTTTGCAAATTATGTGTCACTTCGGAATTGAGTCGCTCACCACTGTCTTCGTCGGCCATATCGGAAACCTTGAGCTCTCTGCTGTCTCCGTCTCCCTCTCTATCATTGGCACCTTCACTTTTGGTTTCCTGGTACCCTTCCTTTTCCCTCTCTCTCTGCCGCTTCCATTTTCCGTTTCAGTTTTTTATTCTCTCTAGATTTGGCTCTTGGATTGCTTCTTCGAATGGAATGTGGGTGGGTTTGATGAATTGATTCTTAAGCTCTTGTTATTATTATTATCCTTTTTATATTATATTGTGTGTGTTACTTAATTGTGAAAATTTCTGGCATTCAGGACGGTTGATGTGAATGGGGTTTATAGATTGGTATCGGGGTACTTCTGTTCTCCTTTAGGAGAGGAACGAGGGTTAGGCTCTTGGATAATTAAATTTCAAAGTTTTCATTGTTTCCTTTTTCCCTCGTTTTCTCGACAAGCAAACAGAGGAAGTTTTTAAATATGATCAGCTACTACTCTTAACCAAGTACACTTATTTTAAATTTGTGATGGGTTAGACGGACAATATCTATCTGATCAGATCTAGACATCTAGTGCGGTTTGTTACAATAGAAGTAGTATCAGAGCCAATCCCCAAATGTGGAAGTTAAAAGGGAAAGATTCTAGAAACTCCTATTTTATATCATGTTTGCATTATCAGAAAATTTGAGCTTTGTTGATGGACAATTCTTAAGTTAGGGGAACAGTGTTTATAAAGAAGATAAATGGGAACTTGGGAATGGAAAAATCTTGCATTGTTTTTGTATCAATACTGCTGTTTTGGTTGATTTCGTTTTCTAATGAAACAAACAGATTCTGATTCTAGTTATAATTAAATTTGTAGCTTGGTATGGGGAGTGCACTGGAGACCTTGTGTGGACAAGCATATGGTGCTGGACAACTCCGCTTGCTTGGGGTATATTTCAGTAAAGATCATGGATAATTCTATTACTGACTTGTGTCATCCTCTTGCCTTTATACATCTTTGCTACCCCAATCCTAAAGGTGTGTGGGCAAGAAGACGACATAGCTGATCTTGCTGGACAATTCACTATACAAACCATTCCTCAATTGTTCTCGCTGGCCATCATCTTCCCCACCCAGAAGTTCCTTCAGGCCCAAAGCAAGGTGAATGTGCAAGCAACTATTGCTGTTGTGGCTCTAATCCTCCACGCAGGAATGCTTGGGCTATTCATTTATGCCTTCGGTTGGGCACCACTGGTGCGGCCATAGCTTATGTCATCTCGAATTGGGTGATGGCCGTGGCTCAAGTAGTCTATGCTATCCGTTGGTGCAAAGAGGCATGGACGGGATTGACATGGTTGGCTTTCAGGGAGATTTGGGCCTTTTTTAGGCTTTCATTCGCCTCAGCAGTGATGCTTTGCCTCGAGATTTGGTATTTTATGATCATAACTTTCTCAATCAAGCACCTTCAAAATGCAGTCATTGCAGTTGGCTCCCTTTCTATCTGGTGAGATCACTAATATTAATTCCTCCATGGCTCCATTCCTTTTCTTTTTTGAAACAATGAATGATGAGAATATTTGGGTTTGTTTGGTGCTTGTAATCATATTTTCAGATTTTGATCTATTAATTATTTATCCTTCTTTTTCTGATATGATTTAGCATGACATTTGATGGATGGGAGGCCATGTTGTTTATTGGGATGAATGCTGCTCTGAGGTAAAAAAAATTGCTGCTCTGTTCAATCATTTGTGCTTTTATAAAGGATGCTGTTTGTTCATATATTCATCTGGTGGACATTTCCGATCTCTTTCATTGCTTATAATTTTCAGCATTCGAGTATCGAATGAGCTGGGATATGGACATCCAAGAGCAGCCAAATACTCTGTCTATATCGCAGTCTCTGAGTCTGTCCTTATTGGGATTTTGTGCATGGTGGTGGTCTTGTTAGCTAGAAACTATATTGCCTTCATTTTCACCAGCGACAAGGAAATGCAAGAGGCTGTTTCTAATCTAGCAAACCTTCTTGGTGCCACCATGCTTCTGAACAGTGTCCAGCAAGTCTTATCAGGTATGAGCTTTTTCCTTCTCCATATTACTTCTACCCATAGGCGTCATGGGTGCGTCATCTTCTTTGCATCCTCGCTTTCATAATTCCTTCCTTGTCATAGGTGTTGTAAGATATTATAAAACGAAATTTTACTAAAGTTGAGGAGCCCATGCTTAACTTATATAATGCCAAAACTTTTCTTCCCTATCCAATCGATATGGGTATGACAGGTGTTGCCATTGGAAGCGGATGGCAAGCCTTGGTGGCCTACATCAACTTGGGTTGCTATTACATTTTTGGAGTTCCTCTCGGCTGTCTTCTCTGTTTCAATGCAAAATTGGGAGTGAAGGGGCTTTGGGGAGGCATGATATGTGGAATGGCTTTGCAGACTTTGATTCTGTTGGTCATAGTCTACAGAACCAATTGGAACAAGGAGGTAATTAGCTGCTCAGCTTGGCCTTAATTTTGTCACTCATCTTGATTTCCTTTGTTCTAATTGGAGCCAGATATTCTGAGTCAATTAAGTTCAAATTGGGTTAAAAAATTTCAGGTGAAGCAAGCAACAGAGAGGGTCGCAAAAATGGGGAGGACAACACAACACATTGAAAACCAGAATCCAAGTATGACATATTATACTTCTCTACTGAACTGAACATGCTTTCTTCTCTCTGAAATGAAAAATGGAAGCGCAGAGAGAGAGAGGGAGAGAGAGAGAGAGAGAGAAAAGGAAAAGGAAGGCAACCAGGAAACCAAAAGTGAAGGTGCCAAATGATGGTAGGGAGCACGGAGACAGCAGAGAGCTCAATTCAAAGGACAAGAACAGTTTTCAGAGAACCTCAAAGATAAATAGCTCTCTGTGTCCTTCTCCGCCTTCGCTGGAAGTACCAACAAACATTACAAGTTCTATTTTGGAAGATAGCTAGCTCACACTATTATTAAATGAGGGATCACTGGCATAGGGATGGCTGGAAGTACCAGGACTTGACTCCTCATAGCTTGCTGAAGCAGAGGATGATTCAGGAATATTGGTATTAAGACCAGCCAACTGCATGATGTTTTCAATCTCTTTAGCCACCTCATGACCCATTGTAGGCCTATCAACCCCTGATTCTTCAACACATCTCAGTGCTACATCCACAAACTTGTTGAAACCTCCTAGTGTTGTTCCCAGGGTTGGGTCAAGAAGCTTCTGAAGGTTTTACAGATATTTGGTCTTATCCATTGCTACTTTCACTTCTTTTACAATGTATCTCTTTACCAATTGGCTTTCTTGCTGATATTATCTCCAACATCAGCACTCCAAAACTGTAAACATCGCTCTTTTCGGTCAACTGTTGGGACGTGTAATATTCAGGATCTAAATACCCCTGCAACAATTAAGAAAGTTCAGTTTGATACAGTTGAATCTTTGATGAAATCAAACCTCTAAAGTCCTGAGGTACATGCTGTTCTTACCATTGTCCCTTTGACTCGAAGCTGGTAGCATGATCCTTCCTACCGTCAACCAAAGGATTGCAGAGACCAAAATCAGCGACTTTGCACTTAAGCGCTTCATCCAACAGAATGTTGTTTGATTTGATATCCCAATGATGATGGGAGGATCCGCAAGCTCATGCAGATATTCGAGTCCTCTGGCTGAACCGCTCAAGTGCTACCTTGAGTCTTCTCCTCCAGTCCAACCTGATTCCTGATCTCCCTGCATATGGAATAATGGAAGTGACTCATCAATTGGTCTCAGAATAAATATTAATATTACTATTAATATTGGGTAGGCAAAGTGAAGAAATATTTTGAAAGTACCTGAACGAGGTTCTTTGAGACTACCATTGGGGACAAACTCATTTACAAGCATCTGCTCACCCCTCTCAAAGCAGAAACCTACAAGGCTGACAACATTCTTATGATGAACCCTGATAGAAGCTCAATTTCTGTTTTGAACCCAGACCACCCTGCATTGATCCTGTTTAGCCTGTTTGATGGCGACCAATTGCCTTAGTGGGAAGTGTTCCTCTATACACCTGAGAACAGGTTTCGTAAAACAAAAATGTTCAAAAGAAAACAATCACAGGTAGCTAGCATTATAACAGGCGTCAGGAAGGAAAAAGGGACCATGTAAAATCAACCTCTACTGAAAATAGGGGATGAGACTTTACCTTCCCATAACCTCTAGATCCAATCTCATTGGCTTCAGAAAAATGTCGGTGCATTTCTTTAGATCTCTTCAAAGCTCCTCTAACCGAGGACTATGTCCAATGCTTTTACCGATCCCATTTCCGCTGCATTTCATAACAAACGATGATATATATTTTACAGACTCCGACCCGAACCCTCCAAGATTGCCTAAGCCAAATAAGCTCTCCACTATACAAAACCATGCGAATCGCACAAATCGAACCCCACCTAAGAGCAAATAAACACACGCTAGCATCACAACACCACCATGTAAAAATCCACGACCATCCTATCCAAATGCAGTGTCATAACCACATCATACATAATATGACCATACGAAGCTCAATACTAATATCGTAAATGGGTTTCTAAGAAAGATTCATGAATTTAGTATTACAAAATGAAAATAACAGTCCAACAAAACAAAGGCGTATGGACGGGTGGGGAGCACCGCAAACTGCCGCAGAAAGAGCGGTACAATAATAACTGGGCGTGAGGTAGCCTTCACGAACCTGGGTCGACCTAAGGGTCGTGATATTAAAACAATAAACGCGAGTGAATAAATTTCGCAAATGAGCGCGATAATTTATACGGAAAATAATGTTTTTATTTTCAAAATTTCTTCTCTCAAGACCTCACGTCCACTATTTGTAATGTTCCCCGCTTAGGCAAACATTTCACAAACCCAATCTCTACTAAAGCCCAACAATACGTCGCTTCATTCTCAAAATTTAACCGACATCATTTTCAAGAATCTTAAAACCCGAACTGCTTACAACATACACCGAAGATAAATATATGTAACCATCACGCCGTAAAATAACCAGCGAAAATATCATAACCATAAATATCGAAATGCTTATACTTTAATCGTGAGACCAACAACGCACTGCACCACATACCTATCATAAACCGCCCTGCAGAACCCGACCACGATACATCGTGGCAAACCACCTGTCGGTAAACCCGACCTCACGACCGTGGAATTAATATATAACCTGTTGGATGGAACCAATCTCACGACATCGTGGCAAACCACCCGGCTCTGCAAAAAAAAAAAAAAAAAAAAAAAAAAAAAAAAAAACCGACCACGAATCGCGGGAAACTAATAAATTCAAACCGTCGTAAAACCCGATCTCACGATATCGCGGGCAAACCACCGCCAGAACCCGACCACGATCGCGGAATTAATATATATAATCGCTTTTACTCACAAGTACTTTTCCAACGACACAGATATAATCATTTCACAAGATCTCAAAATCTCTTCTTAAAACAATAAATTTTCAGCGGTTTAAACCTCAATCCACGCGACTCCAACATATTTAAAAATACCACGTACTCATCCAGAACCCGCAAACTTCAAAGATTTAAAATGTTGACAAAATTCACGAAACGATAACTGGCTTATATAAAGACTCCGATACTTTCACTTACGCACAACCAACCGCACGATCAAATAAGTTATATACGTAGAATAATTAACTACAAATATATATCATAATAATACCCCAAAGCATTTTAAAACCAGTAAACCACTCATAGACTACAGCAGCCGCCTTAATCCTTCCAGATCGTCTCCCTAGCCTCGGCGTGAGTGCCTGTAATATAACAAAGTCCACTTAGCTCCAATAACCGAACCAACAACATCGATGCCCCGAAGGCCTTAGAATAACTTTAGAACTATGAAACCATCCAAATCGACTCCCATGTGCCCACTACATAATGCGCCCTATGTCCTATGACTCAAAATTGGGGCCACTCTGAGCTAATTTCCTGAAATTGAACCATCCAATAATTCATAAAAACATCCAATTTCACTAATCCAACTTCAATTTTGCCAAACTTGACCAATCGGGTACCTCATTTCAAATTCAAACTTCTATAATTACCCGAAAAACAACCTAAAATCTAAAAACTAACCAAACGACATTCAAAATTTACAAACCATATATCACCCAAAGCCCAAGAGACCAAAGAACTCATCGCACCATTACCTTTGGTCCAACAAATGGCCACATACGGAAAACTCAATCCAACCGTCGGCCAACTTTGTTTTCGTCTTAACTTCCAAACGGTGAGACCGCAAAAAGGGACCAATTTTAAATGAGTTTCTAGAGGGTCCAAAAATTTATGGGAGCTGGTGTACGGTATGGGCCTGAAGTGGCCGAAATGGCCTAAAGTGGGAAAATTCCGGCTGACCCACTCTGCGTCGCCGCCGCCGCTTCACCGGCCCCGATCCGGCGCGCGCCCGGCTGACTACGCCGTGAAATTTCACCCCAAGATGATCGTCCTGAGGTGGCTCACCTCCCGGCCCACGTGTACACGGTGGGTGGCCGGAGTCGCCTCCTTTGGTCCAACACTCCACGGCTCGCAAATGGCCAAAACGCCCCTACTCGGTGTTCAAAATTTGGAGAGTTTTTCCTAGGGTTTGGAGCTCAAGATTGTTCGGGGGCCAGGTTTCATTCGCACCCAAAGCTTACGCTATATAGGGCCTAGGGTCACTTTCGTGTAAAAACCCCGCACGTACTCGACACCGATAAAGTGTCAGCCGTTTGGAACTTCTCATAGCCGTAACTTTTTATCCGTAAGTCGGATTGTGACGTTCCACCCGTCTATGAACTCGTATCGACGAGGTCTACGAAATGGTGTTTTAGTTAACCCAAAACTATTCATCTCCGGAAAAGTCAACTTGGGCCCACATACTAAGTATTGGTCAAACTTGGTCAAATGTGTTAAAAACTCGTATTATTTGGTACGGGTCGTTACAATATTAACATGAAGATGATGATTAATTTAGTTTAAATCCTAATATTACCAAAAGGATTGCTATGCTCAGTAGCTTTTTCTGTCTTCATATTTTGACGAAAAGCATAAACCCCTGCAAAAAGTAATAACAAGACAAGCAAGGAACCGCCAGCCGCTGCTCCTTCAACAATGCGTTCATTAGATAAATGCATGTATCACAATCATTAGATGAACAAACTCTGCAGAAATTATATTTCTTTCAGTTTGATATGAATATCATATAAATTACCTTCATAGTGTTCATATGGCTCAGCATAGAAGGAGTATGCTGAAAGCAAAGCCGATCATGCAGATTCCTGTTCTATTGAAACGATCATGGCCAATTGGAAAGACTTTGGCCCTAACTTCAAGGTAATCAACCACCAAGATCGGATTAGTCAGGGAAACTGAGTCTACAGGAAGTTGCTGGGACTGAATAATCAGATGACAATTAACAGTCACTAATAAGCTAGTAATAACTCCATGAAGGAACTCACACGGTCTGCAATTTGGACAGGCTGAAGAGGGAGACAGGAATATTTCCTGAAAGTAGTGTGTGTTGCTCCATTGTTCTGCCAGTACAAAAACAATCAAGGATTCTGAATCTTTACTTCTTTTAGCTTCTCATAGGCATGCATGTGTTCGCACTTTGGGAGATAGAAATGACTCACAATGCTGTCAAAGACTCTAAACTTGAAAACCATGGAGGAATGTCCGCCACGTCAAAACTATTGTTGCTCATGTCCCTGCAGAAAATGTTCTTCAATAAATGGGATTTTTCAGATTTCAGTCCTTTGTTCTTCTCAAGGATTCAAATAACTCAATCAATTTCTTTGTAGGTTGATAAAATTCTTCCTCCTTGTTACTAATTACAAAGATCGATGAAGTTAATTAAAGTAGCTACTTCATCGCGGAGTACCATGATCTCTGGGAGTCGCTACTGATGGTTTGGGGCCAAGAGGGTTTATGCTAGAGACGGCCCGATCACCTCACCTCACCAAGACTGGGACAGACACTTCTAAACGGAAGAATTTATAGAGGCTAAAAAGCAAGGTCAAAATCCTTCCATGAAGTCGTCGATACTTACCGCTCGACTTCAAGCTCTTACTAATGGGCCATTCTACCCCATATGAAAATTCTATCCCATATGTTTTGTTACGAATAAAAGACTAAAAGCGGAAAATCCGCAAAAGCGATATTATCAACGAATTTTACAGCTTTCTAATCCCGTACTCGTCGAAGAGATAATCCTGGAAAAGAGAAAAATAATCTTTGATAAGGAAGAACTAGTCGTTGATACGGAAAGGAAGATTTCCTCCCTTAAACTAGGAGGAGATAAAATCCCACCCTGAGAAGGAAGGAGGGGATTTCGTTAACCTAACCTTATAGCCTGGTAAAGACGGTCCACTCCGGGAAGGTAAGAAATTCCAATCACGGCCCATTCTTTCTCCCCTCCATATTTTACTTAATCATCGGAGAGGTGGCCGACTCACGCCACTCCGACCGCCTTTGTGCTCGCATTATGCTACTGATGCTAAGAGAATCTGGCAATCAAGACCCCTACAACTTGACGTTTAGGGGATCCGACGATCAAAGTCCCAACAATTGGCGCTGTCTGTGGGAATCGAATAAAAAGTTTCGACGATAGGCTGCAAGGGCTTGACTTCAACAATTCTCTAGTAGCCCCCCATTACCTAGAACTCTTTCGACTCCCCCTTCCGCATCCAATCTCCCCGAAGCAGTCGCAATGTCGAACAATTCGATGCATCAAGCACTTGAAGATCAGTTCCTCCATTGGTGTTAGGAGATGGAGAGGAAGCAGGAGGAGCAGGCGAGACAAATGCAGGAGTTACAAGCTCGAGCTGAACGCTTGTAAAGTGAGAATGATCAACTCCGCGCCTGCAGAAAAACTGCACTTGGAAAAGATGCAATGGTGATGGCGATTGTGTCAACATCTACTTCAGTCCATAATAAAGGAAAAGAGCCCATTATTTCCGGCGACGGTGATGCCCTAAAAAAAGATGAGTTATCCTCCGGGAGGTCCCCATCCACGAGTCCTCCACCAGGAAGGAATGCTCAAGGCAGCACAAGGGCCAAATCGCTAAGGAAGCACTCGCACCGCCCTGTCCTTAGTGATGCCATAAGTGGCGCTTCCCGTCGGGCTAGGGAACAGCTTAACAGGAGGCAGAACCAATTGCCTCAAGCCCCTCGAAACGCATCAGTGTTACCCAATGGCATGATGCCACCTATGCATCCCGCCTTCGGTGTAGGGCCGACATTCTATGCGCAACTTACAACCCTGATTCGGGGGCCGACGACATGCTCTCCTTGCCCCTAGGGCAACACATTCTTAATTACAAGCCACCCCGAGGGTTTGTCATGCCAGCTTTTACCATGTTCGATGGCTCTAACGACCCTTATGATCACATGCTCCATTACAACCGTGCACGACATCAACACCGAAATGACCATCCGTCGTGCAAAGTATCTCGGTTAGTCTCACAGGGCCTCGCATGAAGCCCGGGTTCCACAAGCCCCGAAGTTATTCAATAAACCCGCTCAATAAGCTTTGACTATATTCATCTCTCAAGATCTTTGTTCGACACGCACAAAAAGAGGAACACAGCTCTCGTGCATCATTATAAAGCAAGAAGAGGAACCATATGAGCATCACACAAGAGGTTCGGGGCAAGCTCGTCCACAGAGGCTTATAGCATGTGACGCAAATTTTCGTAACCCAGAGAAGCTTCGGGTCATCCACTCGTTTCTTCCACTCACTATCTTTAGACCTGCTGGCTACAATGGAAGAATTATACAAGCGGGCACATAGGTACTCAACGCTGAAAGATAACATCCGCATAACAACACAAACTGTCATGATCACAAGCAAGCTGGCTGAAAGCAACAAGCCAGAGGGGAAGAAGCATTCTGAGCCAAAGGAAGGTTAGGGTAAAAATCGAAAGCAATCCTGATCACACGTAAAAGAGGGAACCCCCACACCACCCCTCTCAACATCACATACGAGAGGTCACACCCTTATTCTCAGACTCGCTAGGATTTCAAGTGGCCTGCACCTATCAAGACGAATCCCTCTTAGAGAAACCCATATGTACGATGCGATTATCACAGAGACCACGGGCACGAGACCAATAGATGCCGAAGCCTAAAGTTCCTGGTGGAAAGACTAATCAAAGCAGGGCACCTCAAAAGGTATGTCGTGAAGTTGGATCACGGGTGGAACTGGCAACCAGCGACGTAATTACAACTACACGCTCATTAATCCAGCTGGCCATAAACTATATAGTGGGAGGCCCGTCTGATGACCAATATCAATCGAAGCACTAACAGAAGAAGCTCTTGAGAGCAGCCATGGTCAAGGCTCGGGTAAATTCTATTCACACGGGAGGCAGCCGTGAAGAAACCAAGCTAATAGATGGCCCCATATCCTTACCTCCGATAAACCCAAGCAAGGTCCTTGAGCCCCATTATGATGCACTTGTACTCGCCCTATGTATTAGCGATATTGATGTGCATAAGGTGCTGGTAGATCCTGGCAGCGCTGCAGACTTGTTGCAGCTACCAACCTTCAACCAGATGAAGCTTTCCTCAGGAATGTTGAACTCAGCCTAGCGATTCCTCTCTAGTTTCAGCGATGCAACAACCACAACACTGGGAGACATCACGCTCCCTACACAAGCAAAACCAGTCACCCAACAGGTTTTGTTCTTAATCGTCGAAGACTTGAGGCATTACAATGTCATAGTAGGTCGGACCTGGCTACACTCGATGAAGGTCGTCCCTTCAACATATCACCGTGATACGGGCTATTTAACCACGAGAGGTAGTCGACCTTCTAAATACTACCGGGTCGCACTCCGTAGTGCTACCAACTATCCATATGGGAACAAAAAGGGGAAAAGAGCTCAGATAGGCCTCCTCGAAGAGCATATCCCCGCATAGCAACCAGAGTTTGCCGCCTAGTTCATGGCAGAAGAGAAAGATCCATTATCCATGGATCCCTCGAGATAGTAAATACTGACGGGCCGCAGAAGTTCACATTACCGGCCACTACCATCCAGCCGGTGAAAAAGAGCACCTATACCGCGGTGAGAAAACATAGACGCAGCCCGCCTCGAATCACTCGTATTACGACCGAGATCAACTCGATGTCGGGGCCTCTCACAAACCGGCACGTTATCCCCTAAGAACCATGTGAGACGTAAGCAGGCATTTCCACTCGGATCCCCATCAGATTATTCTGACAGAGGTGGATAATCTTCTAAGAGCAGGTTTCATCAAAGAGAGATAAAAGATCCCGAATTCACCACACGCTGGTATGCATTCCAAAGAAGGGCAAGTAGTGGAGAGTATGCACGCGACCACACCTGACCATCGGCATGCCCGAAAGAAAGCTTCCCCTTGCCACAAATAGATCAGATTGTTAATGCCTTAGCCAGGCATGGGATGCTGTCATTCCTAGATGCTTTCTTCGGCTACCATCATATTCCTATGCACCCTCCTGATGTAAAGAGAAAAACTACCAGACATAATTCATACGGGCTATACCGCTTATAATGTACGCCCTTTTCGCTTGAAGAATGCCGTAGGACTCCATCGAGGTCAGACAAAGATATTTCGACTATCACGGAGAGACCATGGAAGTCTATATCGATGATATGCTTGTCAAATCCAAAGAACGCCCCGATCACACGAAGCACCTGCAAGAAACCTTCAAATTGTTGCACACATACGGTATGAAACTCAATCCCCTAAAATATGTCGAAATGGCTCGTGCAAGTTTTCGGGGCTTTATGGTGACGCAGAGGGGGATTGAAGCCAATCCTATTAAGCTTAGAGCTATTATGGAATCTTAGACTCCTACCTCCAGAAAAGGAGTGCAGCAACTAACTGGCCGCTAGTGGCTCTAGGGAGATTCATCTCTCATTTTAAACTCAATCAACAAGTATCTCACCTAACCACCAATTTTGGCTAGCCCCGAAGCAGGTGATACACTCTACCATTACCTAGTACTTTCTGATGTCTCAATGAGCGCAGCTTTGTTTAAAGAAGATGAAAACCAGAAACAGAGACTAGTGTTCTTCGTAAGCAAATCTCTATTTGAGGTAGAAACTCGATATACCCGTCTCGAGTAAGCAGCACTGGCTCTCTGTGTGGCGGCTAAAAAACTCCGCCCTTACTTCCAAGCACACCATCGTCGTGGCCGACCAATTATCGATGAGTGCAAAACTCATCTATGTTTCAGTTTATTTCACATGCTATTTTGCATTTTGTATCCATATTCATGTAAAACTCATAAAATTTCCTCTAAACTTGGTTTTCAGAGGATTATTGATGAAAATCAAGTGATTCGCAAGAAATGAGCAATATATTTCCAAAAGAAGAGTCAACCGGGAGTCTCACAACGCGCCACTGGGAAGATAAATTTTCTGTACCATATGGAACATCAAATGGTTCAAAATTCCTCATGGTTGCATTCTACATTCAAAGAGCTTTCCAACGAAGACTCACGCCCAACCGAAGTTAAACGAAGGCGGCCCGACAAGTTGGAGAAGAAAAACAAGCATCGCCCGTAAACCGCTGTAGACTAGTGTTGTCACAACAAGAAACTCGGGTCGTGACCTAAAACTGTGGTCGCGACTACTTGCTGTGTCGACCAAAAACGCCGAGGTAAAACTCAAAAGGCCGAAAAATTGACGACCTATTTTTTCTGGCCCCATTTCACCCTAGGACCATATATATACTGCTTTTAGGTAAAGAGGGCGCGGAAGATTAAGAGAACCTCTCTCATGAAGGTTTCTATCTCTAAACTACCAATTTTTCCGCTTTTTCATTGCATTTTGATTTTCAGGTAGATCTTAGAGTAGTTTTAGAGCAGATTTTTATTTCTATCAAGAGATTTCGGTGCTATATAACGTAGATCTCGCATTTCACTAATGTTCAGACAAAATCGCCTAAAATCCTGATTTTTTCTCTCTCATGGGGTTTCTCTCTCTAAACTGCCCATTTTTCTTAGTTTTGCTGCAGATTTTTATTTTTAATAGATCTTAGAGTAGTTTTAGAACATATTTTTATTTCTATTGAAGAGATTTCTGGCGTCGTACTCGCATATTCAATTTATTTACTCGTTGAGGCGTAAGATCAAGCTCAAATATGATTTTTCTTCTGCTCTTGATTTCTTCTTCATTTTCTTACTTTTTGTTTGATCGTGATGATTGGAATCCAAGAATGGAACATTAAACAATCTCTGTGTGGTCGGGATTAATTGCTGAACATTCGCATTTGCAAGCCAATTATTTCAGGTTTGAATACTGAATTTATATGATTAGTACTGTTCATATAATGAACTGTTTTGAATATTAGTAGCTTATACCCAGAAAAGAGCTGTATCTTTGCGTTGATTTCCAGGAGGCCCTCTAAGTGACACAGAGATGGAGATTCCTGAGAGTAAAGAGCTGAATCTCAGGTATGTTACCAATATCTGAACTAATGAACTCGAAAATTACTTTGATAGATCACTAATTTACTCTACGGCGTGAGGATTAATTACGATGTATCAATTTAGTTGATAAGAGGTTTCTCCTTAGTCCGATGAAAGGATCTTCGATCCCGTGTTAGCAAAGATCTAATCAAGGAAATAGAAAATTTATTATATTCGAAGGACGAGATACCAATTACATCGAGAAGCTCAGATTATCCCGTCTACGCTGGGCAAGAATTCTTCACTCCGAGAAATGACAAGTGGTTATCAAAAGAAAACAATCGAATCTTAAAGAGGGCCAAATTTTACAAGTAGCTATTTAGACACATTTTTCCTGAAAATGAATATGGTGTGTTAGATAGTGAAATGTATAGTGCCAGGAGAAATCCAAGCTATACTACATTGCTCTTGGACAAATCCAACATTCAACTCACAAATGTTGCGCATTCAAGAAAATGCAAACTGTTTGCAAATAATTATCCTCATCCCTAGTGCCTCTCTTCATACCTTTTAGAATTAAGTAGTTGTTTATTTGCAGATTTTTAGGATTGGGTTTTAAATCGCTTTTGTTTCACCAAATTGATTTTATTCCACATCCTATTCATCGCCAAATAGTGAAGAACCCTTGTAATCTGGGGTGATCAAATTCCACTAGAGAGAACCTCCAATCCTGGTACGATATCCTGACCCTGTGAGTCCACTTTATTACTTGTAAGGACTTGTGCACTTGCGAAAGGGGCCGAGTGCTGGTAATACTCTTTCATTTCAGCTGAAAGTACACTTTACTGCTTTCAAATCTACAGTATTTACCACATTCACTCCTTTGACCATATTTTCACATATACATCATTTGGTCTTTACAAGTTGCCGCTGCTCTGGGATTGGCACGGCTCACTTTCTCTCATTGAAGTTGACATTTTATTGAAGAACCAGTGATTTGCTAATTTGTGCAATTCTTATTTTATTTTTGGTCAGGAGTCGTTTCTTAGGTTATTTATTTTTATTTTTATTTTTTTTACTATTAGTTTTTTGTACTTATTTTCTTTGTTTTTCTTCTCTTATTTGTAGATACTACAGGAATATTCAAGTGAAGATGGAATTGCCTCCTTAGAAGCCAAGCTTGACTTCCTTATTCATCATTTGAATCAAAGAATTCAGAATGACTCACTCATGGAACAAGGAGTATTGCCTTATCAAGGGAGTTCAACCCTCACATTTCAAAAAGAAGAAGAGTTGTTTCTTGCTAAGGAGCATAATTTTTTCGACATGGATGAGAACAAGAAGATGAGTAGTCTTCATGAGCGTAAATTCCTGCATTTATTACCTTCCAAGTCAACACTAGTGCTAGATTGAAAAATAGAAGGTCAATTGGGACACTTAGTCCAAGCATTCAAGGATCAATTTTCTAGGACCTCCTAATACTTTGAAAATCCCATCAATGCATGGATGCTCATTTGAACAATGTGCAAAATTTCATATATAACAAACTGCGGGAAGAAGGTGAAATGAGCCGGAAATTGAGAACAAGACACTTAAACAACTTAGGAGTGGGATGAAGAGCCATGAAAGGATAAACCGAATTTGAAGAGGAAAGTCAATTAATGGCTATTAAAAACATTTTGGTGAAGATTGACACATTTAACTTCCCCATGGATTTTACGACTTAGGGCATTGAAAGGGATCTACAAAATTCTCATATACTAAGAAGACCACTTCTTTCCTCAAGCCAAGCATGGATTGACATCAACAAGGGGGAGCTCACCTTGCTTATGGGTGAGGAGAAAGCAAAGTTCAATCTTCACCAACCACTACCTTTGACGGAGCAAGAAAGAGCCATGTACGTAGTACCCTCGCAGCTCGCCCAATCAAAGGGCACATGCTCAATGGGCCCCTTAAGCATAAATGTGTTTACATCTACTTCACATTGTAGGGACTGTTTTTAAGAAATTGTATGAACCACAAGCCATAATTAAAGGGGATTTTGAGTTTATTTCCTATTCAAAACGAAAGAAAAACATCCTTTGAGCTGAATGGCTGAGTAAAGAGGAAGTGCTTTCCAAGATGAATGACGCCAAACAAAGCACTAATATTTTCAATGAGCCTAAATTCGACTCTAAAAACTGAGTGCCTTCGAAGGCAACCCAAGTTAAGTAATAAGGATTCTATCCACTATCTTTTTCTTTTTTTTTGTTTTTTTTAGTTACTTTATTTGCTTATGTTTTTTTTTTACTGCTGTGAAGAAAATTCCAATAGTGTTTTAACTTTATTTGTTAGTGTTTTCATAATAAAGTAGGTTTCAAGTTCAACATGTTGTCATGACTAGTTTGCAAGAGCGAAGGCAAGAAGTTGGAAAGTGGTTGATGTAATTATAGTGCTTGAAGTGTGAAAAAAAATGGAGTGGAGATGTTCATCAAATTGTTTTTGAGATGAAATGAACCAAATTGAACTGAATAAAGTCGAAGGTTCATGATCATGCTTCGAGGAGAATTGGAAGACAAGAGATGAGTTTAAGCATGAATGAAAGCATTAAGGGTTGCTATCGGAGGAATTCAGAGAATATATAAGCATGAAGGACTTTTTTGAAGGATAGCAAGAGACAAAGTGAAGAGTAAACCAATGAGTCAAGAAATCATCACACCGACAACATTGAACATTCTTGATATTTCGTATTGGATTGAGGCTCCAAATGGTTCACCTGATCCCATGATCACATTCTTACATTGAAAGAGCTTTCCCAACGAGTCCTACACATCCAATCTCGAGCTAAAATGAAGGAGATATGAGTATAACAAGTTGATAAAAAATAAAAGGTCTGAGCAGACCGCTAACGTGACTGAAGACCATACTACAAAAATGAGGCTCTTTAACCCCTTTAAACCCATTTTTCTTCTTCCTACTTTATACTTCATCCTGCCATACTCTTTCCTCTAGCCCTTGAATCTTCTAACCACTTTCAAATTCATCTCCATCCACTAAATCCTAAATCACAACCAGATTTGTCCACAAATGTCGCGTGATTCAAGAAAATGCAAACTGTTTGCAAATAATTATCTTCATCCCTAGTGCCTCTCTTCATACCTTTTAGAATTAAGTAGTTGTTTATTTGGTAGATTTTTAGGATTATTTTTAAATTAGTTTTTGTTTCAATTAAATTGATTTTATTCCACATCCTATTTTATCACCTAAATAGTGAAGAGCCATTGTAATCGAGGTGATCAAATTCCAATTAGAAAGAACCTCCAATCCTTGTGGGTACGATATCCGGACTCCTAGAGTCCACTTTATTACTTGTATGACCCGTGCACTTGCGGAGCACTGAAACATTTAATACTTTTCATTTCGCTTTGAGTACACTTACTTTTTAAAATTAGTTTTTTGAGTATTTACCATCTACTCTCGACCATATTTTTACATATACATCATTTGGTCTTTACACCCATGCGAAGCACCATACATAAGGTCGACTTGTCGGGAAGGATGGCCTGATGGATTATTAAGCTAAGTGAGTTGGGTATCCAAAGACAAACCTCGCCTAAGAATAAAGGACACATATTGGCAAATCCTTATTGCAAATCCCATCAGACGCGAGCCCGGTAACGCCGATCGGGTGGATCCCATGGTGGATGGCGCTTCCCGACAAATGGGAGCTGATGTTGGCTTGCAACTTAAAGCCCCAATCGAGGAGAGAGGATAGATAGGTTATACTTGCTAGGGACTTCCCGCATCCAATAACGAGGTCAATATGAAGCAATCCTAAATGCAGATAAACCTCGCACCCTTCTGACTCTCGTAAAAGATCATCATATAAAGTGACTCCCAACTAGTGGTTGGACAGGTAAACGAGGAGTACGAAACATGGGACCAGCGCATGGCCAAGTATGTATGCCTGGTTAAGCTTCGACTGGAAAGCTTCACGACTTAGAAGCTTAAGCATATTCCGTGGTTCGAATCTTAAAAGGCGGGATGTCTTAAAGAAGAAGGGTCGATCCCTACTAACCAAAGAAACAATGCTCCTCCCTGTCTATTACTACCAGAGTCGCCACACCGCGCCAATCTGGGTGAACGAGATAGAAGAAGCATTGTCCCTCCTATTAACTCCAATAGTCCGCTACCCGAGCTCTGAGAACTCCTAAATACAGGTCGGCCCACGAGATCTCAGGTTCGCATCGACTGATTTTCCCGGTAAATGGTAGCGTCAATAAACGCTCCCTAAACGGGCTCGTGATCTAAATGCCTCACCACCCAAAGAGAGGCAAAGTGCATCGCGTAACTCCATGAAGGAATATGTGGAAACCATCCAAGCGATAACTCAAGATGTGTGGCCCATACCCAAGGCTACTATCGCCAACCACGAGCCGATGCACGCCAAATTAGGAATCATGGATCGCCGCTACCAGCAAGCCCCCCATTTCTCGAGGGTGTCACGTAACTCTCGACAATCATAACGAGCCCCTGACCATTTACCTAGTGGGGAATTGATATAGTTAGACCATTACCTACTGCCCTAGCAAAAAAGAATCTATTAATCGGGTAGTGGGACGCATCATTTCGTAAAATGGGTCGGGGCTAAAGCCTTCGTCTCTATCAAAGACAAAGATGTCGTCCAATTTGTATGGAAGAACATCGTTTGCTGGTTCGGAATACCACAGTCGATAATAACTGACAATGGGCCACAATTTGATAGCAGGGTATACAGGAACTTTTGCAACGAGATGAAAATCAAGAACTTGTATTCAACCCCGCTATACTCGCAAAGCAACGGTCAAGTAGAATCATCCAACAAGACTCTCTTAAAAACTTTGAAAAAGCGTCTGCATTTGCTAAATTGAAATGGGTAGATGAACTACCAAGAGTTCTATGGGCCTACAGGACCACCAACGAAGTAAACCAACTAGAGTTCTACCATTGTGTGAGCTACCATTATCTGAGATCCGTTACCGATGGGGTCTCGGCCCGTTGGGCCCCTGTGGTTGTGAGACGACCTAATCTCTACTCACCTCACCAAGATCACAAAGTGACACTTCAGACGGAGAATCTATAGAGTTCGGGCCTCAGAAAGCAAGGTCAAACCTTCCATAGTTTACCCGAGGCGGTCTGCCTCGACTTCAAGTCCGCCAAATTTTACCCATTCTACACCATATGTGAATTCTATCCCATATGGGAAGCTTGGTTACTAAGTGACTTGGGGAGCTAAAATCCGCAGTGCGATATTATTAGAGAATTTTACAGCTTCCGAATCCCTTACTCCTCTAAGAGATAACCTTGGAAAAGGGAAAAATAATCCTTGATAAGGAAGAACTAGTCGTTGATACGGAAAGGAAGATTTCCTCCCTTAAACTAGGAGGAGATAAAATCCTACCCCGAGAGGGAAGGAGGGGATTTCGTTAACCTAACCTTATAAGTCGGAAAGATGGCTCACTGGGGAATGTAAGAAATTCCAACTACGTCCATTCTTTTCTCCCTCTCCATACTCACGACTTAATCGAGGCCGACGGCGCTGGCCCCATTTTCCGTCGCTGTCGGAACACTTTCGTTGTGTTCGCATTACACTGCTGATGCTCAGGGAATCTGACGATCAAGATCCCTACAACTTGATGTTCAAGGGATCTGATGATCAAAGTCCCAACACTTACAAGTAGGTGAGTTGGTTCATGCTTGTAAGATTAAGCATGTGGGCCGCCACGAATGGCTGGGCAACAACCTCGAAATGGACGATCAGAAGCCTCTTTTAGAATGTGAAAACATTTAATGTAGGATAAGATTGACTTCCCTCATGAAATCAACATTGTTGTTACCTTGATCGTCTGACCTCTAGGGCATCAGCGACATAATGCAAACCTGCAAAAAGGGGGATCTGGCGAAGGTGGGTCGGTCGCCTTTCCAATGATTAAATCAGTAGAAATACGGAGAAAAAGAAAAAGGAAGTTTGCATAGTTAGGATTGCATACCTCTCCCTCATAAGGGATTTTCCTCGATTTATGTATTAATGGATGCCGACCTCCTCATATTTCTCGAAGGAATCTCTACTTAGTGGATAAATTTGATTTTCTCCTTATTCCGGGATCGATTTTCCTTTATCAAGGATTATTCGCAGAAATATGAGATTTGGAAACAAGGAAATTTATGGATAAACATCCTTCGTGTATTGTCTCGTCTATTTATCAATAACGAACTCATATACGCAAGGATGGTCGATCAGTGGGACTTAATACTTACGGGCCGCCTCAGGCTGGGCTCGAGGACTCCCACGAGCCGCCTCTAAAGCCGGCTCGAGGAGACTCCGCCTAGCTTCACAAAGGGACTTTGATTCTCCCGCTAGGTAAAGGCCCCGGTCTTAAGATGGTGATGGCTCTGGCCGCCACATCGCAGCAAGGCTGCCACTCTGAATCTGACCCCGGGTCTATTGAGTAAAGGGGTCTGGGCCATAGTACCTACACGCCCTTTCTCCTACTGGAATTTCAGGCTTTTTTAGCTAGGGAAAACATTGTATTGAAAACCTTGAGTGTGGAAATTGAGAGGACGAGAAAATTGGTGTATACATTGAACGCGCCGGAAGGTGAAGCATGTTTGGTCACAAAGTGCATGGGTGGCACACGTCCCTCAATATGTTTGCAACGCATGATGTCCTAACGACACATTTAATGCGTCAACTGATGTTTCATCCCTGTATATAGGGGTTGGGCTCCTTATGTTGCCTCTTTTACTTCTTCACAAGGCCTTTTGCCTGTTGAAATTTCTTTTTCATTTCCTCGCTAACTTTCCTTACAAAGGAGCCATCGAGATTCTTTACTCTTCAATGACTTTCGATTTTCTGAGGTTCGTGATATCGTAATTTTCTTTTTTATCGCTGGGTTTGCTCCTGGGTGTTTTTGCGCTAGGGGCGTTCTTTTAGGTTATGCGAAGGTTTTAGGTTCGCGTTTATTATTTTTTGTCAGAGATGGGATGTAAAAACTCCATGGGGGATTTTTTTTTTCTTTTTTTAATCTTTCAAGCCTCCTTTTTTTTTGCTTGTAGAATGACAAGAGGTTACGAAGAGGTTTCTAGTAGTTAGCTGGGCGGCCTGAAAGTAGGACTCCCAGAAATGCCTCACCGTAAGGCATCTGGGGCCATATGTCCGTGAGGAACCGAGGTCAGACAGCCAGCCCCGCCGAAATTAGTCTAGAGACGCTAGACTCCGCCCTCGGCCGCCTCAACCGCAGGGGAGGCAATAATGCCATCCCATTTCCACCCGAGGGCGCTCGATAGCTTCTCTTTCCCGTCCTATCTGCCAGAAGCGCTTCGCATTTTACTCTAGCACCTCCTACACCTTCATACATCCGAACGCTTGACTCTTACGGTTGTAGTGTGTCGAACTCTCTCTTACCAACCGGGCATCTCGGCCAGGAGATTTTGTTTGCACACTTTGAAGCTCTGATCAGCCGCCCGTCTATGCTCGATCCATACCCTCGATCGCACTTGTCACCATGCTCGCTGGATTCCCCTAAAACGGAGGCGAAAGGGGTTGTTTTGGTTAGGGGCTCATGGCATGTGACGCCCGGCTCTCTAGGGCTTCCTTTTGATATGAATTAGTCCCTCTCACTCCCAGGTTAGTCTTAGTTTTGATGTAGCTCATATTTTCCTAGGCAGTCTTCTCTATCGACATGCCTCCGCTTTTCGATGGCTTATAGTAGCATAAAGAGGTCGGGTCGGTCGACTGGGTGGAGAAGGCAAGGTAGGAGCGCATCAGCCGACTACTTGAGATCACAGAGAGGGAGCGTAACAACGAGCTCCTTCTGTCCGTGAAGAATTTGCAGGAGCTGGGCGCCAGTCCTTTCTTGTACATAGTGCCTGTTCTTCCTCGTCCACTGCCCGCCAAGCTTGTCGAGGGCGAGCACTTCGTCCTCACAGATCTACTGAAGCTAATGTCGGGGAGCTCTTCGCAAGTGGATTCTACTCTACTAGATGGCGAAGGACAAAAAAAATAAGAGGAAGAAGAAGGCAGGGTAGGTAAAAGGCTGCCAACGAAGGCTTGGAGGGGTTTGTTGACTGGGTTGAACCAACTGCTAACGAGCTGGCCAAGGAGAAGGAGGATGACATGTTTAGCCTCGTCGCTGGATTTGTTGCGCAGATGAGCAAGCGAGCTGCTTGCTCCTAGGGGGAAACTACCCCCAACTCTGAAATTCCAGGCGGCAAACGCCCTAAAAGGTCTAGTCCAGATGGAGAAGCTCAAAACAAGCCTCATTGCTATCATAGTCGATTCACCTGAATCCGGCCGGCCCCTATTGAGGGCACCGGCTTCAAGAGGCCCCCAGGAGCCCAGGCATCACCAAAGGATGGGGTTCCTGACGGGGGGCCTCTTGATGCTGACATAGCGGTGGGGGAGGCTCTACTGGAGATAGTCGTTGAGCCGTCGTTCTCATCTAGGTCATGCGAACGTCACTAATAAAGCAAAGGGTCCCTGGATAGGTCGGTAATTCAACCTCTCGTCATCCCCGATGAAGTGGGAGCAGCCTTCGCTCGGCCATACTTGTCCCGTGTCCCGATACCTAATCTATCATCTACCGCTGTAGCCCATTCAACTGGGGAGGTGAATACTGGATTGCTAACATGCGTGATCTCTACCTCACCAGCCATCTGGATACTAGTGCGGCGCAGAGGAATACTCCATCCCTTCTCTCAGTGACTGGACAAAGGTCCCACTCTACGGTGGTGGGAGGATGATGCACATGCTAACCATGATTTCAATGAGACTACGGAGATGGTATAGCTCGAGATCTCTCTCACTCCCCTTCTCTCTTTTATTTCGACGCGAATTTTTATGGCGTCATTTTATTCTAATGCCTCCTCTTATTGTGTTGTCACCGCTTTATCCGAAACATGGCGTGCCAAAGATAGTGGAACTCCATCTCCGGGCCTGATGATGCCGAGCGCGGTAACGCTTATGCCGGTCCGCCGTCTCTAAGCATAATTCCTTAGATGACGCCCTCAACAAGTAGGGCTAAGTCCAGGTACTAGGAGCGAAAGGCAAAGGAGGATATTGAGAGGGCTATAGGCGGAGAAGGAAAGGGGACGAGGCTAAATAGGAAGTCTGTGCTCGCCCGACCGGTAGTCGCCAGAGCGGTGATGCGAAGGCGAGGGTGCAGGGTGACCTCGGCTAAGGTCCGTGAAGCCTGTATCGGAGGAAGCCAGACACATGGAGGTTGAGATCAGCCATTGAGGTTGAGCGAAAGTCACTCCTGCTCGAACTCGGGGTGGCTAAGGATGAACTCAGGCGGGCAAGGACAAGGAGGCCATAGAGGAAGACTACAAGAAGGCCCTGGAGGTGATCTTCGCCTATGGCTACAAATGTTATGGATTCAAACACAACATCTGTGGAGACTAACCGTGAGGTTTCTGATGGTACGCCGACCGCCGACCAAGCTTTCAGATTTTTTTGTGGAGCCCTAGGTCCCCCTAACACCAACAATTACCGATGGCAACAATCGATGTGGATATGATTGCACTAAGGATTGGTGAGGAGAATGTATTTTATTGATAATTTTAAGATGCGTAGTATTCACATCTGGGGTAATCGGGTATCCCGCCGAAGTTTATCTAATGCGCATGATCCGGCCGCTCCACTTTAACTATCGTAAATGGCCCTTCCCAATTTGGTTGAAACTTGTCGACTGTTAGGTCTACCGTGTTTTCAAAGACCCTTCTTAAGACTAGGTCCTAGGCTTGGTATGCATGTTGTTCAAGCATGACGATTGCTTGAAGGTGACGATTAATTCGCTAAAGGCTAACGACACTCTCTATTATGTGGGCGCACACGTCTGCTTAGTGACGACAACCCCCGCATTGTGCTAATACGACACTCCTCGGCTATGTGGGCAAACATGTCTTTGTTCAAGATTTGCACTGCACTTCTGCACCTATTGTGTCAAGGCCCCTCTCATTCATTGTTACTACCTATACATGCAAACATTCATATGATAAGAATATGAATAATGAACAAGAAGTGTTACAAGAAATCAGTTCTGCTCGTAATGTACCTACGAAAATCTTCCCTCTCAGACAAGATCTCTATTTTGAACTCCTATGGGAGATATGAAATTTCGTTATATGAAAACTCTATGTAATCTTTATACGAACTCGACATACGCATTATGTTACATGTATCCTCTAAATGTGGATCACTTCAAGTGGTCATATCTGGCAGAGGTTTCCACTAAGCTATGCTCTTGAAGACGAAGAGCCATTCGCAGGTGATCGAAGAGACATCCGAGTCTTTCTCGTGATCCTGAGTACAACACAACAATGAGTCCACCCGATGTAGGTTTTTATTCCGTTTGTACGTAAATGTAAAATTTTGTAATAGTGGAGTTTGTGTAAGCACAAGTAAATGGGACTTAGGCATGTATATGTATAGGACATTTTAAACACCACTACGATGGTAGTTTTACAAGTTATATTATTATATATGGATTTGTTTATTGAAATGGGTCTACCAATGTTCGAAAGTCAAGTAAAGGAGTCTCAGTCCCATGCCGCGCCCCCTCTCTTCACCTAGGCGGGGGTAAGGGCGTGACACGCTTTCTCAAGGTCATTAAGAGAGTTTTGTTAAATGCTTCCGCCTAGCCATTAATAATAATTAATATATAAAATGATTTAGTCTAAAAAATATAATAATAGTAAATAAACTTAAATAAATAAATAATGCTAAAACACTATTATAACCAAAATACTAAACTAACTAGCTAAATAGTACCAAAACAATAAAATAACATATCTAAAAAAAAAACTCCACAATATAAAATGAAATCTCATATGCCTCTAATATTCATCCCCATCCTCATTATATCTAATAATAATACGATTCCACATTATAACACAGACATCCTCGATGGTGGTTGAGTTATCACCACCTATTAATTAATTTATAATGTTAACAATATAAATTTCATTTCTGTTTGGAATAAAAATATATTTTTTCCAAAAATGCATTTCAACCGTATAATAATGAAATATCCTATTTGTTTGAAAATTCATCTTAGCAAAAGATATAATTATATTAGGAAATAAATTAGTGTATAATTTTTGTTAATTATTTTAAAAATAACATTATTTTGTTATTAACACTAGTTTAGTGAGACCGAGCTGCATTAATGGCGGCAACAATCACCGAGAGAGGGTTCCAAACCTAAGCCTATCATTTAAATGAAAAGATGTTATGAACAAGTTTCGAGAAAAGACATACTTGACATAATTGATCAACTGGTGGAGAAGTTGACTAAAAGGGAAAAGGAGTTTAAGGATGAAATGGACAAACTAGAGAAGGAAATAATTAATTGCTATTTGGAATAGGTGGAGGAGCAAAATCAAAGGGCGTTTGAGAAAGACTTTACAAAGGGCAATGAGGGGGGCTATGAGAGAGGCTATCGCATCGGGCGTAAGGAAGGGTATGAGGAGGGTTACTATAACACCCCAAATTATATCCTAATAGTTTTATGGCATGTTTAAATTAAAATGGAAGTGAAATTGTGTTTTTCGAAAATTTCCGGGTTAAGTGTGAAAAAGAATATAATTGGAATTTTTAAAGAAGTACAAAGGATAAGTGGTAAAATGTCAACTTAAGGACTCAAATGACATTAAGCTAGAAGATTGTATGCTATTGTAGGAATTTTGATAATTAGATGTATAAATGAAATAACCATGGAGGATTAAAATGCAAAAAATGGAAAATTATAGCTAAATGCCTTTTTCCAAACATGGCCTTATAACAAATGGAGATGAAACCAAAGATTTGTCTCTAGAAATCATTTTTCCCATTTTCGCTTTGGGGGAGCTAGGGCATTCAGGTGGTAGTGTGAAAGAGGCCAAATTGGTTGCTCAATCCATTTCCATACTCTCCATGTGCAAGTAAAGAGGAAGAAAGTAGAAGAAAGGAAGAAGGAAAAAGAAAGAAGAGAAGGTTTTAAGAAAATTACGTTAGGAAACTACCCTAATTTCTCCTCTTGTTTTGTTGTTTTAGTTGGTTTGAATCGGGTTTAAAGTTGGTTTTTATTGTTATTTGTCAGGTTCTCTAATTGGAAATTTTAGTACGAAGGACATGTTGGGGTTTTAGGAAATGATGTCAAAAAATTTCCCTAAAACCTTAAGTGAATTATTTGGCCATAAGTTGGTCTAGAGTACTCTGATTAGGAAATTTCAGTTGGAGAGGAAACCTAAGACCTGTGACTACATTTTCCAAGAATATACTAAAGTATTAAGATGACTTTAAGATCCTCGAATTTGGGCCTAAAGACCGGTTACTGGTTCTGTTTTGAAAAAAGAGCAATCCCGATTATTTAAGACATATCTGGAGTATGGTACTCTAAATTAGATGATTCCAATTGGATATGAACCCTTAGAACCGTAGATTCAAACAAGTAGAAGGAACTAGTGTTAAATTATGGAGTTAAGATCTTTGAAATCGCCTCATAGACAAGTACTAGTATAAACTGTGCAAACAGACACTCGCATTAAATGCCATAACTTGAGTTTGGATGATTCAAATGAAGTGATTCCAATTTCTGAGTAAAATAGATTCATAGAGAAACAAAGTTCATGAAGGAAACATGTTGAGATTTCGAACTCATTGTACCCAAAAATTAAGGGAAGTTTAATTTCGCTTTTGGGAAAGGATTTTTATGTCATTTCCTATAGGATTTCGAGACATCAAAATGTCTCTTATATACCCCAAAGTATTAGTGAGATAGTTTTATATGAAAATAAGTTGATATAACTTAGCTAAGTGAGATAAAGAAATTGACCTAAAAGTTATATGATTTAATGCTAAATAATATGAAATAAATAGAATGAAATAATAAAGGACATGAATTCTAGCCATGTGAAGAAAAGATAATACATGTATAGTCGCTTATATGAAAATGCATAGAATATATTGACGGATAGAGATATGGTGAAAGACTTATGAAGATGGAGAGATGGATGTGATATCATATAACACACATGATCACTATATTCGCTTATGGAATGCAGAACGGACATTGATTGTTCTGTTATCGCAGGGATAGATGGATAAATGGACATGCCTATTAGGGATACAGTTACTGCAGCATACATGTAACACCCCAAAATATACCCTAGTTGTTTTCGACATGTTTAGGGTATTTTGCAGGTATAATTTGAAATTTTCGTAATTTAAATGCAAAACGTGAAATATGAGAAACTCGGAAATAAGCAAGGGTAAATTTGTAATTTGTCAAATTGGGACACAAAAGTCATAAGATAAAAATATGTGAGGCTATTATAGAAATAACATAACTTGTGGAGCAAATATAAAAGAGTTGAAGGACCAAAGTTCAATAAAAGTAAACTTAAGTAAAAAGAATGCATTTTTGGTGGTCAAACAAGGCCTTATGGGAATTAGACAAAATAAGACCAATTTTGGTCTCTCATTTGGGCATTTTTGGAGCAAACGTGAAGAGGAGAAGAGAAGAAGAAGAGAAGAAGAAGAGGAAGAAGAGAAGAAAGGTATGGAACTAGGATTTTGTATGGAAACCATGTTTTTGTATGGATTCATGGCTTTGAGTATGGAAACTTTGAGTATGGAAGTGTTTGTATGGATAGTAGTTCCATTTCTGGGGTTTAGTTGTGAATCCATCTCTAACCCTAGACTTGTTGAAAGTTGGGTCAGGTAATACCCTATTCACACAAGATGAGTTAGGAATCCTCCCTCGGGTATACCGTTTAAGATGTATGGATACCATGGGTGTTAGAAGTTAACCTAATGACTACAAGGATTTGAGTTAGGTTTGGAAAAACCATAAGCACCTCTATCTTGGTTTCGCCGAAGTAACACACTGGGAGATGCCTTGCCTAGGGAATATATGACTATCCTTTGATTGCTTGATTTCGAAAAGAAAAGGGCTGAAATCAAAGAATTCTAGGCGCTCGGGTCCCTTTACGCCAGAATAAAGGAAGGTCCACGCAAAGGGCGATGGTAGCCATGCCACAACGCGGGCTAAGCATGAGAAAAGGGCGCTCGAGAAGTAGTGCTTTCACGCGCGGCTACTGTTCATAACACATAAATTTCTGTGTTTTGTTTGTTCTGTTTCCGTTGCTCCGAGGACTTGTCTATTGGACAAATGAGGACCCTATAAGTGTATGAAAGGGTCCATTCATGTTTGTAATGTAACGAAAAAATTATATCGTACCTTGCTGCCTCGGCGAGTTTGATGATGGCAAACTAAATGCCTCTATGATAATATCCTAAGTTCCTGAACACATATAATTGTAGGAATGCCTAAGATCAGATATTGAATGACACGACACTCGCTACGGCGTGCACGCTCGATAAATGCTTCTAAGACTCCCGCTAGTGCCACGACACTTCGCTACGTGCGCATTAATGCTCCGATCAATGCTTCAAGACTTCGCTGCATCACGACACTTCAAGCACGCGGTAGGAACGGTGTCTCGATCGCTACCCAACACCCCCGCTGCGGGTACGACACCCCTACTTCAGGCTACGACCTCGCATAAAATCGCACCACCTTCAGTACTTATTGGCGCCGTGGTCCTACTCATTTCTTATTACTGGTCCAGGTAGTCAAATAGTTATATGATAAGAGTCTGAATGACGAATAAGGGTAAAGTAATGTACATCGTTCTGCTCTGAAAGTACCTACGGGTACTTCTGTATAAGTATAAGTTCTGTAGTACCTACGGGTACCTCTGCTAAAAGTATAAGTATAAGTATAAGCTCCAGAATCCCCACGAGATCCTCGAACAAGCCTAAGTCTACTATAAGTACAAGTATGTGTATTAGTTTGTTATATGAATTCATGAAAAATTATGATATCTGCTACTATATATCTGTTACTGTTATATGCTTACTGAAAAAGAGTATAAATGCATGTGTATATGTATAAGTTATATGTTCCCACTAAGTGTAAAGATTAGCACGAGTTTTAATCCGTGTAGGTATAGAGGAGGATGTCCGCGATCTTCCGCATTCCGCCGGCCAAGACACTCAGGTGGGTGCACCACATGTAGGTTCCGTGACTCAATATGTAAATGTAAATGTACGGGGGCTTTTTGCATATGTATATGTAAATGGGACTCAAGATCGTATGTATTGACATTGAACACCACTACAAAGGGTAGCTTATTTTTATATCGCTTTTTATATGATATTTTGATCTCGCTATAAGATTCCAGCCCGCCAATGTCCGAAAAAAGAAAGTAAAGAACCCAAAGATGCTTCCTCGCACCCCCTTCGCTTGCCTAGGCGAGGGAATCTGTGGCACGACAATACGTATATAGGTCGTTTCATTTAGGTCACTACCGTGATCCCATGAAATATACAGACGCGACATGTAGAGATCACTGGTCATAAAGTGATAAGACTCCTAGTACATACAAATTCTTTCCCGTATCCATTTCTTTGAAAATGCGTGCATGACACATGTAAAAAAAGATGAAGAGATATGGATAAATGGAGACATGAATCATAAACATAGAAGTAATTTGTAATATATAATGGAAATATAAAATACATGAATAGTAATTAATACTATGACTAAAATGATATGGAATTCGACAGACAAAACACAGGAAGTTAGCATAGCACATGAGATTAACATAATTAATTAAATTATCTAATTGTGGTAAGTTCGTGGATTATCAGAATCTCATGTGTTTATAAGATTATATATATATATATATATATATATATATATATATATATTCATGGTCATCCATGATAAGGATCCTCACTAGCTTTATGCTTAGCATTTGCGTATTTATCCGTAGGTACGAAGAAGGGGCGCTAGGAGAACAAGACATTCCACATCAACATCAAAGGCCACCTATAGTGATAGGTTCTCACCTGCAGTGTTTCTATTTAACGCTTTATTCTGAGCAATATGTTGTATATAAACTTTTGGGTACAATGAAAAGGATTTGTAAATAATATGTAAATAATATTTTGAATGCCTCAAACATTGGGGTATGATAGTATGGTTTTGCAATATATGTTAAATTATATGATTATATTTCAAGGAATGTTTTAGAACTGTTCAATTAATCAAGTTTAGAGTCTACAATTTCGTGACACCATTTCCTAACACAAAGGTGCCAGGTTGGGGTGTCCCAGTGGTGGAGGTACCGAGAAGGCGGCTAAAGAATAGGACATTCCACATCAACATCAAAGGCCACCTTAGCGATAGGTGCTCACCTGCAGTGTTTCTATTTAACGTTTTATTCTGAGTAATATGTTGTATAAAAGCTTTTGGGTACAATGAAAAGGATTTGTAAATAATATGTAAGTGATATTTTGAATGCCTCAAACATTAGGGTATGATAATATGGTTTTGTAATATGTGTTAAATTATATGATTATATTTCAAGGAATGTTTTAGAATTGCCTTCGCTTAATTAGGTTTAGAGTCTATAGCTTTGTGACACCTTCCCACAGAAAGCGTCAGTGTCACAAAGGGTGGCACTTGTCGTGTTTTAGGTGACTCTAGATAGGTAGATGATAGACAAGTGTGTATAGTAATGTTGAATCCGATGTGGATGTCTTTGTTTTCTGAATAGGATGGATTGCCCTCTCAATCCAACAAAAGAAGTGGTTGAGAGTGTTAACCTAGGAGATCAAGTGTTATCCGCTTCGGATCCTTCTGAATCTTTCAAAGGCGAAAGCAATGCTCCAGTCGAGCCAACGGAAGCTTTGTTGAGAATATCTCAAGACATGGCTAGTGTATTAGATAGACTGATTGCTCCTAAGGCTCCGATAGACATGGTAAGAAAGCTTTGCTGATAATCTTCCACTATTAACCTGCATATGACTAACATTCCTGAAATGAATTCACAAATGATTGCCTAGGGTTTGCCGCCAGCTTTCTTTTTATACACTTTTTTATGTACATGTGTCATCTTCCTATTCGTTCTATGCCTCAAGTGTTAGTGGGATCATGGAGTGATTATTATTTTTGTCTTGGACGCTGTCGTGACCCGCCGCTAAGGAATGATTCGCGATTTTAAAGAATCATCCACATGTTTGATGCCGTTTGGAGGCACGTGATTCTATTTAGCTAATTTCCAAGGCTCAAGGATGACCGTTTCGATAAGGGCGTGATCAACACTGGGAAATGGCTACACCTAGTATGTGTATAAATGTAGTAGACTTCATTTTGATGAAACTGCATTTAATGCCCGATCTTATGCAAGGAACTCGAAGTGGTTGATTCGGGTCCATTCCACTGGGCCCCCTAATCTCATTTCCACCATCGACCCGCTTCGAGTCTCTACCCTTTTATTATGGGGCAGATTCTATCTTGTCCGACAAGTCATTCTCGTAATAAATGTGAGTCCTTTCGATTGTCTCATCGAGTGACATGCACCCTTCGTATGTCTTGCGACTGCTTTGGATACTCAAGCCTTGGTGTCGCAATGATGATTGTAGGGCTTGGTCTTTAAATAGGGCCCTTTCACGTTTCACTATCTTCGGGTCTTCGAAGTTTCTCATTTTCTGTGGCATCTCCTAGGTTCGATGCTGAGGGTTTACCAACGCTCGATTGTTTATCATTCTGAGCTCTTTCTATGCCTTTCTGGTCATTCTTCTTTCCTTAAGGTTTTCCTCTCTATTACCTTTGCTCGAGAGAGATAGGAAACGAGCTGAAGGGACTCTTCATCAAACCCACTATTAGAAGAGGCAATCGAGGGAGAATGAAGCAATGGCTTCTCAAGGGGAGTCTTATGCTGTTAAGAGGAAATTTAAGCTTCCTAATAGGACAACCAATTTGTGAAAGTCGAAGCCCAAGTTGGGACAAGAAGGAACCTCTTGTGTCGAAAAGAGAAGAGAAGTGTTAAAAAACATCTCTAGGGATGATGGTTCCGTTATGAATGAGTCTGGGAGCCGATGCGACAGGCCCACTATGCCCCTTCGCAAGAATAGATGTGGGCGGTACTGGGAAGAGCCTACTCGACAAGGAGATGTGCATTTGATATGACAAAAAAGGGCTTACCGCTGGGCAGAGTCAGCCTCCGTCTGCTGACTAAGATTGTTTGGTCTCCAAGTTCATTGGAGGCTATGTTATCTTATTTGAAGTTATTCAACGATGAAGACATGTTGAAGCTTAAGAAGGATGAACTCGAGCATGTCCGAGATGGCCTACATGTGACCAACATGACAAAAGTTGTTCAAGCCTTGTCGAGACTCGATTCGGGGGTAGGTATAACCATGGCTATTAAGCTTTCGTATTGTGATATTGTGAGTCGTTGTTTTTTTTTTTTTTTTTATCCTGATATTGTGAGTAGGGGGTATATTTTTCGTTGAACTCGCTAGCGTATGAGTCGGTTCAAGGAACACGTTGTCGTGTGGGATTTATCCAGATTCATGTATACTCGGTTTAAAGAGAGTCTGATTCATGTTCCTAAACTGGAACGAAAACTTAGTGAGGCCGAGCGTAACCTTGCGGCCACAATCACTGAGACAGAGGGTTCCAAGGCTAAGCTCATTGTTGAATGAAAGATGCGTCAGAAATTCTCGAGAAAAGACATACTTGACACAATTGATCGATCAAGGAGAAGCTGACTAAAAGGGCAAGGAGTTTAAGGATGAAATGGACAACCAGAGAAGGACATAACTTACTACTATTCGGGAACAGGCAGGAGGGAGCAAAATCAAAGGTCTTTTCAAGAAAGGCTTTACAAAGGGCAACGAGGGGTATGAGAGAGGCCATCGTGATTGGCGAAGGAAGGGTATGATGAGGCTACCATGCTCCGCGCGGCTAAACACGTATACTTCAGTCGTGGTCGAGGATACAATGTCGCTTGAAATCAAGCCATCAGAAAGGTGAAGTTGCCTGAGTTGAGACCGATTGTAGCACCTCGTAATTTTTAAAGGGGTAAAAAAAATAATTCTTTTATAAATTAAAATAAGGGCATAAGGGCAATTCTCCAATGAAACCTTAGGTATAAATAGAAAAAAAAAAAAAAATTTATTATTCATTGGGTCCTCCGTTTCTCTCAAGGTAGTCTCTCCTAATCGTAGAACTCCATAAGCTAGGGTTTGAAGAAAAGCTTTGAAGAAGTAAGATTTTTCTCACATCTTACTACAATGAATCGAATATATATATATATATATATATATATATATATATATATATATAGCAGTATATATATATATATATATATATATATATATATATATATATTATTTTGTTCTTTCCCTAAGGAGTGGTTTTCTGTTCGTAGATTCCCGAAAAAAACCTAGATGTTAGGATCTAAGATTGGAATCAATTAATCTTAAATAAGGTATTTTCTTATTTATTTTCCTAGAATTCTTTGGTATAGATTCTTTAATTTTCTTTAAGTTTAGGTCAACCCTGAAGAAATCATATTTAGATTTCACTCTCTTTCTTTTAAAAATAAAATAAAATACTAATTGGTGGTGTCGTACTGAATTTGCTTTCTTGAAAATGAGAATAAAAAAAATTAAATAAATTAAGGTGGTAGAGGACCACCATATGTTTTGAGTATGTGAAAAAAAAGTAGTAGGAGATCACCGTATTATGGGAGTATAGAAAATAAAAGAAGAAAAAAAAAAAAATAAATAAAATATAGTAGGGGGGATCATATACTTTGAGATTGTAAATCAATACAAGAAAAAAGAAATGAGAATTGAAAACGTAGGTATGTGACAAGTTGAAAGCCAATAGCTAATCTTGCCGCGATTTTTGGTTGAGGAATTTAAAAGACAAAATGAACATTTAGTAAAACCAAAAGTGACATATTGTTATGGTTAATATCATTTAATATTAAAAGAAATTAGGTTTAAAAGTCTTTCATAAAATAGGCCTATAAAACTTAAAGTCTAGGTAATGATTGATATTAGAAAAAAAATTTATAGATATTCCATTTATTTTAGAAAAAAATAAAAAACAAAAGAGGTAAAGATTTGATGATAAATTCTTAGAGAATAGTAATAAACAAATATGACAAGTTTGGAAACTAAAGTTTTATAAATATATGTATTTGATAAGTAATTGAGAATATATTTTTAACAAGTAGATATTTTTTATGATTTGAGAATTTATTTAGATAAATTGTGATCAAAATAAATATTGAGCCCTTTAAAAAAAGATAAATATTAAGGATAATATGATATAAAATATACTATAATAATTATTTTTAGTATTATGTGAATTAATTAAGAGTATAAATAAAATAAATATTTGAAATTATCTTCGGAAGGAATTCAACTTTTATAAAAGTTTTGAAACTTATTAATTAAATTATTAATAGTTAGGATGTTTAAAATATTATTAGGATTAATAGTATTGACATTATGACATTGTTAGGATTCTCAAACCTATAATTTGCGAATAATTAATGGCGATAAATTCTTCCTTATTATGCTAGGGGTTGAAATATTCTTTCGAGATTATTTTGATTAGCTCTTTCACAAGGCTTTAGAATACCCTCGAGGTGCGAATATTAATACAACTTCATAGTTAATATTTTATATATTTTACAGAAAGATTATCTATATAGTTTTTTTCGAAAAATATATTTATTTGTTTTTATGTAATTTGAATGTAGAGAAAAAAGTTTGATTTGTTTTATTCCTTTGATTGTTCTGACTCAAATTTGGGATTTTCACGAAAGATTTCGAGATTGCTTGTTTATAAAAATATGAGAGGCACAGGCTCATGATTAAAATTTTCGAACGAACATTCGATTCCTGCTATTTCACTTGTCAACTTAACAATGACCACTATTCGTACTTTATCAACTTAATAATAGGTTTATCTCTACATTCCCTTTGACTACGAATCGCATTCACTCCAACCCCAAATTCTGCGTTTTGCCAAAGTCACAAGACAAGAGGCTGCCGACTCGCATAATCTTAAATCAATAATTTTGCGACTACTACCTATTCAGAAAGTTCTACATGGCTGGGCACCATTTGATTTTCACACCGTTAAAAATATATTCAAACGTATTCGATTCGACTTCGATACGAAGCCGCTTTGAATCAAAATTTGATATGAAATTGTTTGGATCACATTCGGAGCATTTAAACTCGACTAAAACGACGGAGAATGTTCAATTAAAATTTTAATATTCCAACTTATTTTTAATCAAGGTCTCTGATGAAAACATTTCATATTCGTTATACGATCAAAACTTTTTACTAATCCAATAAAACTATTAAGATTTTTTATTGGGTTTTAAGCTCACTCATTCATTGATATCTTTTTACGTACCTTTAGATTTTGCTATGAGTGATACTTAGGTTGGGATTCATTATCATTAATTTTATTAAAATTTTTATGCTTGATTCTCATTAATTAATAAAATTACGTTTATAATGATTATTGAATTTTAAAATTAATTGAAAAAGTTACTTGAATAATAACATTCATTTTTATTGTTAGTTCTATGTTGAAATTTGAGAGATTCGACAAATTCTATACATGAAATTTTGAATTTTAAGCACTTACGACTTAAAGCTTACGCACTACCGATAATTGACATGATCCGTTACAAGAAATAAAGGTTTGTGTTGTTTTGCACTTTGAGCCCATTAGGTTTGAGTAGCGAATAACAATCATGCCCTAGACCGAAGTTTCGGGGCGTGACACTGATGGCCAGGAATTGGAGTGAACTTTTTCTCTTTCTTTATTGAAGGTGAAGCTACTGTAATGTTTTTTGTTTCATTTTGAACAATCTTAGTAATGTAATGGTGATGCGTTTCGTTGGGCCTTAGGAAACCTTTCTACTTTTGATCTTAAACAACTTTTCTCACGGCGAATAGGGCTCATAATAATCAAAGACGACGTTCAGTAATGTAATGATCTTTTATGTGAGGCCAGCACAAGTCTTTTAATTTTGTACTGGAAGAACAATGGAGAGTGCAAACCTTAGAGGAGATAGATTCCCTGTCTCCTTCTTCTCAGCCTTCCCAGTTATGACTGTGGGTATCAGCTTTAATTTCAGTGTCACTAGATTTATCTCAATCAAGTGTGTTGAAGAATCCAAACAAACATTTAGCCCCCGTTTAAGAGGTGAAATTTTTTTTTGTTTATTCAAATTTTTTCGAAAATAAAGAAAACACGCTAGCTACGCAGACCGCATTAAAAACAGTTAAAATGACTACTATTTTCAACATTTTATATACGAATTGTAAAACTGCTCGTTGCTTCTCGCTTTCAAATTAAATCAAAACACGGTATTTTACTGGACGTGATAAAACGAAAACACGTGATTATGACTATTTTTTTCTTTTCTTCCCCTTTCGTCTTCCACTTCGATTTTCTTCTCATCGCGCCACGAAAACACGGACGCGTATCATAACCCGTATTTAAAACACATTTTCATTGCTTTCATTAACTTCATTTTGCTACCCGCTTTACAAAGTTTATTTTCTTATTCTTTATTTTCAACCAAATTCAAGACGAACGTATTTTCGAAAACGTAAAACTAAAGACAATACATCAAAATTTTCATATTCCGACTTCAATAGCTAAAAATTTCACAACTAAACGCCTTAGTTTTCAGATATTTCTCGATCCTGAATATTACATGTCCCAACAGTTGAGTCGACTGAAAAGAGCAATGTTTACAGCTTTGGAGTGGTGATGTTGGAGATAATATCAGCAAGAAAGCCAATAGAGCAAGGGAAATACATTTTAAAAGAGGTGAAGGTAGCAATGGATAAGACCAAATATCTGTAAAACCTTCAGAAGCTTCTTGACCCAACCCTAGGAACAACACAACAAGTTTGTGGATGTAGCACTGAGATGTGTTGAAGAATGAGGGGCTGATAGGCCTACAATGGGTCATGAGGTGGTTAAAGAGATTGAAAACATCATGCAGTTGGCTGGTCTTAATACCAATAATAGTGTGAGCTAGCTATCTTCCAAAATAGAACTTGTAATGTTTGTTGGCCCCAAGGAATAGTCCATTTGTAAATGATTTTACTCTGGAAATGTTTTCTATGGAAGTGTTTTTAGGATAACCACCTATAAAATGCTTCTCTCGAAAAAACTACAAGTGATTTTCTAATACTACAAGTGATGTTTTAGAATTTTAAAAGTGTTTTTTAAATTTTAGCAAATGGGGTTTGTATTCCCTATGTAGAGAGTGGTTGTTTTTCCTGTCAAGGAAGGATACCTCATTTCAATGGTAAGGAAACAATATCTTATCAATATTGTTATGGCCTTCAGGAGCTTATCTTTTTAGATTACTCCTAATTTATGAGTAGAATTTTTCTTTGTTTTGGACTGTCTTATGAGATGATAATTCATATTTGTGTCGACTTTTGGATGCCGGTCATAAAAAAGAAATTCTGAGAAGAAAAGCGCAAAACAGTAGTACTTTAATTAGAATGAAAAGAACTATAACTAATTTGGTCCATCCACTATCTTATCTATTTATCTTTGCAATTAAGCACTTCCAACAACCCTGATGTTTGATGTTTGGAAGGACTGTAATAGCAAGACACCAACCAGTCACAGTTCTTGTTCGCCAATGGCTTGCCATGAGGAGACAGAGAATCTTATATCTATGGCAGGACTAGACTACTATTAATAGCAACAGTCGGATTAGTCATCAGAGCTGTGGAAAATGGAGAGCAGGGCGGCAAAGGGGGAGGCGGAGAAGGAGACTACCCGCCTTTGAGGAGCTGGAGGGAAGTGAAGTCCATGGTATTGACGGAGACTCTGAAACTTTAGAGAGTTGCTGGGGCCTTTGGCTTTGCAAATTATGTGTCACTTCGGAATAGAGTCGCCCACCACTGTGTTCGTGGGCCAAAGAGAAGCATGAATGTTCAGAGTTCAGTAGAGAAGTATAACATGTCATACATCATCACTTGGATTCTTGGTTTCAATGTGTTGTGTTGTCCTCTCCATTTTTGCAACCCTCTCTGTTGCTTGCTTCACCTGAAATTTTTTAACCCAATTTGAACTTATTGACTCATAATCTCTGGCTCTAATTAGAACAAAGGAAATCAAGATGAGTGACAAAATTAAGGCCAAGCTGAGCTGCTAATTACCTCCTTGTTCCAATTTGTTCTGTAGACTATGACCAACAGAATCAAAGTCTGCAAAGCCATTCCACATATCATGCCTCCCCAAAGCCCCTTCAATCCCAATTTTGCTTTGAAACAGAGAAGACAGCCGAGAGGAATTCCAAAAATGTAGTAGCAACCCAAGTTGATGTAAGCCACCAAGGCTTGCCATCCGCTTCCAACGGCAACACCTGTCATACCCCATATCCGATCGGATTGGGGAGAAAGTTTTTGGCATTATATAAGTTAAGTATGAGTTCCTCTCAACCTAGTAAACTCATTTTATAATATCTTACAACACCTATGACAAGGAAGGAATTATGGAAGCGAGGATGCGAAGAAGATGATGCACCCATGACGGCTATGGATAGAAGTAATATGGAGAAGGTAAAAGCTCATACCTGATAAGACTTGCTGGACACTGTTCAGAAGCATGGTGGCACCAAGAAGGTATGCTAGATTAGAAACAGCCTCTTGCATTTCCTTGTCGCTGGTGAAAATGACGGCAATATGGTTTCTAGCTAACAAGACCACCACCATGCACAAAATCCCAATAAGGACAGACTCAGAGACTGCAATATAGACAGAGTATTTGGCTGCTCTTGGATGTCCATTAGTCCCAGCCTCATTCGATACTGAATGCTGAAAATTATAAGCAATGAAAGAGATTGGAAATGTCCACCAGATGAATATATGAACAAACAGCATCCCTTTTTATAAAAGCACAAAATTATTGAACAGAGCAGCAATTTTACCTCAGAGCAGCATTCATCCTAATAAACAACATGGCCTCCCATCCATCAAATGTCATGCTAAATCATATCAGAAAAGAAGGATAAATAATTAATAGATCAAAATCTGAAAATACATTTGTTAAGCAATAAACAAACCCAAATATTCTCATCATTCATTGTTTCAAAAAAGAAAAGGAATGGAGCCATGGAGGAATTAATATTAGTGATCTCACCAGATAGAAAGGGAGCCAACTGCAATGACTGCATTTTGAAGGTGCCCGGTGAGAAGGATTATGATCATAAAATACCAAATCTCTAGGCAAAGCATCACTGCTGAGGTGAATGAAAGCCTAACAAAAGCACAAATCTCCCTGAAAGCCAACCATGTCAATCCCGTCCATGCCTCTTTGCACCAACGGATAGCATAGACTACTAGAGCCACGGCCATCACCCAATTCGAGATGACATAAGCTATGGCTGCACCAGTGGTGCCCCAACCGAAAGCATAAATGAATAGCCCAAGCATTCCTGCGTGGAGGATTAGAGCCACAACAGCAATAGTTGCTTGCACATTCACCTTGCTTTGGGCCTGAAGGAACTTCTGGGTGGGGAAGATGATGGCCAGTGAGAACAATTGAGGAATGGTTTTGTGGCAGTGAATTGTTCAGCAAGATCAGCTATGTCGCTCTTCCTTGCCCGCACACCTTAGGATTGGGGTAGCAAAGATGGCAAAGGCAAGAGGATGACACAAGTCAGGGATAGAATTATCCATGATCTTTGCAAGTATACCCCAAGCAAGTGGACTTGTCCAGCACCATATGCTTGTCCACACAAGGTTTCCAGTGCACTCCCCATACCAAGCTACAAATTTAATTATAACTAGAATCAGAATCAGAATCAAAATCTGTTTGTTTCATTAGAAAACGAAATCAACTAAAACAGCAGCATTGATACAAAAACAATGCAAGATTTTTCCATTCCCAAGTTCCCATTTATCTTCTTAATCAACACTGTTCCCCTAACTTAAGAATTGTCCATAAACAAAGCTCAAATTTTCTGATAATGCAAACATGATATAAAATAAGAGTTTCTAGAATCTTTCCCTTTTAACTTCCACATTTGGGGATGGACTCTGATACTACTTCTATTGTAACAAAAAGCACTAGATGTCTAGATTTGATCAGATAGATATTGTCCGTCTAACCCATCACAAATTTAAAATCAGTGTACTTGGTTAAGAGTAGTAGCTGATCATATTTAAAATCTCCTCTGTTTGTTTGTCGAGAAAACGAAGGAAAATGAAACAACGAAAACTTAAATTTAATATCCAAGAGCCTAATCCCTGTTCCTTCCAAAAGGAGAGCAGAAGTACCCGATACTAATCTATAAACCCCATTCACATCAACCGTCCTGAATGCCAGAAATTTTCACAATTAAGTAACACACACAATATAATATAAAAAGGATAATAGTAATAACAAGAGCTTAAGAATCAATTCATCAAACCCACCCACATTCCATTCGAAGAAGCAATCCAAGAGCCAAATCTAGAGAGAATCAAAAACTGAAACGGAAAATGGAAGCGGCAGAGAGAGAGAGAGAGAGAGAGAGAGAGGGAAAAGGAAGGGTACCAGGAAACCAAAAGTGAAGGTGCCAATGATAGAGAGGGAGACGGAGATAGCAGAGAGCCTGCTCTGATATGGCTGACGAAGACAGTGGTGAGCGACTCCAATTCCGAAGTGACACACAATTTGCAAAGCCAAAGGCCCAGCAACTCTCCAGTTTCAGAGTTCCGTCCATACCATGACTTCACTTCCTTCCAGCCCTCAAAGGCGGGTAGTCCCTCCTTCTCCTTCTCCTTCTCCGCTCTCGCCATTTTCCACTGCTCTGATGACTGATCCGGTAATGCTTGCTATTAATACAAGCTCCAAGGGATTACATGTGGATATAAATGATTTTCTTTATCCTCACCTTCTTACATTGGAACAAGAACTGTGCTTTTTTTTTTTTTAAACAAAACAAACTCACATTTCTCATGCCTCAACTAAAATTTATAACTAACCACCTTTGATTTTGATCTTCAAAATGTAGAAGGTGGCGTCTTGTTTATGTTCTTGTTTCGAAGTTGGCACTTAGAGGGGTGGGGCCCTACACCTATGCCTATCAGAAAACGAATAACCCCCACCCCCTAACATTCTCTCTTATGTGACCAAGGGTGTTATAGTCATTCTCTCTGGTATTATTACTATTATGTGGCGGCCACGTGCATGGTTTATTAGTTAGTGTAACCAAAAGATATCCGAGAATCCGTCCACCCCGACTTTCTTGCCCTCACAACCAATTGCCCCTCAAAACCAAGATAAAAAATATTGATAAAACTGATATATCAAGCAACGAATTTTATTGTAAATATCAATGATATTTTTATAAAAATATCGATTATTAAAATTTTTCATATTTCATCTATATAGACATGGTAAATTCCATTTATATCTTAATTAAATTAAGGTAGATTAAAATCAAATGAATTAGTAATTATTAAATTAAATACGTTATATTTAATATATTATTCATATATTATTATGTTAGTTAGATATTATTTATTTATTTTTTATTATTATAAATATTATGTAAATAATGAGGAGATTCAAAATATTATATATTATAATTTAAAATTTTTAAATGATATTATTTTATTTCTTTCCTTTTCAAATTAATATTTCGATTTAAAATATTATAAGCTTATAACGTAAAATAAAAATAAAATAAAAATATTAAAAATGATTACGAACAAATAAATAATAAAGAGTAATATAAAAAACGTCAGATTATATATAATAAAGTTAAGAATCAATACCATTGTCGGGAGGCCACTTCTGTGACTTCGCTGGTTCAAACCCATCAGAAGCAAAATTTTCATATTTTTTGAGCCAAGGAACAAAAGAGAAAAAAAAATTTCGACGAAATTTCTAGAAAATCACGCATTTTTTTTCCAGTCAAGAAATTTTTTCGAAGTTCGCTCGAAAAACCTATTTTTTCGACGATAACCTACGAAAAATTCGATTTTTGTTCCCTCGCTCACAACCTTTCAATTTTTTCTTCTACATTCGGATGTATATCAAACCTTCTACACTTTTTACAATAAATTTTACTAGTTAATTTTTTTTTTTACAAAATTTAATATTTATACTTTTGGGAAAATTATGCAATATGATTCTATTTAATTTTTTTTTTTTTTACGGTTAATTAGTGCTCAAGATTTTTATTACCTAATTATTTATTTTCAATTTATTCAGATTTTCAAATTTGCCTCACATTTTGGAGTAGATTTTATTTAAAAAAAAAATCTTTATTTTCATATATGGATTCTTGATTTTGTTCCAAGTGTTGAAAGTTTGGAGTCATATAGGTTTGTTGTTAATGATACTAAAAAAAATATTATATGAGTTTCTTGCATTAAAGCATTACATGCTACATTGGGTTTTAAATTTAAATTATTATTAGAATCTAAGAGAAATTTCTATGTTTTGATGAATTCTTGCAGATTTCATAATTTCTTTTTTTAATCCGCTAAGATTCCTAAATTAATAAAAAGTTGGATTAGGAAACTAACTTCAATAAAATATTTCAAACTGCTATTAAAAAAATTTATTTTTTTCCCCTCAAAACAAAAATACCTAATATGAAATATTTTTAAATGATTTAACTTGTCTTGATTTCCATTCCTCATAAACTTTTTAAAAAATATATAGTTTGATAAACCATAACATAATTTTCCTTTTTTTAAAAATATTTGTTGTTAATGATACTAAATAAATTGTATGAGTTTATTGCATTAAAGCATTATATGCTACATTTAGTTTTTCAAATTTTGAATTGTTATTAGAATCTAAGAGAATTTTTTGGGTTTTGATGAATTCTTGTTTATTATTTGTGGCACTTTAAAATTCAAATTTTCTCAAAATTCAGAAAATCGTATTTTTAGTAAATCCGAAATTTTTCAGATCTCTTGATGATGAACTACTTCACCGCTAACTGGCTTCACAAATCTAGCTAACTCATCGGGATTTCGTCGAATTCGAGATAGTCAATTTACACGTTGGCAAGACCGGAAGACGGGCGGTCAGAAATCGATACGCGACGCGACAAAAGTCACCTATAACATGTACTCATGTGACACATGTTGCATGAGTAGAGAAATGATGGAAACGGACGACCAAGATTGTGCCACATGTCAAAATCCAAGCTTAAGGACATGATTGGTATTCTTTAAATTTTAAATGATAATAAGGACAAAAGAGTGTATAGTGGTAATCTTCTTCCTTCAAACAAAAGAGACCAAAACGTGAAGAGGGAGAGAAAAGGGGACGCAGAGAGTTTAGGTTTTGATTTTTAGAGAGAGAGGGAGTGACTTCTCTCTAAGATTCCACAATCTGACCATCGATTTCTTCCTAGAGCAAAGCATGGAAAGTTGTTCCCACGCGTATAGCAATGCACGGGCACCATTGAGTTTCGACAACCCGCGGCGTACGGTTTTATCCTACTCTGCTTTACCCTTTGTTTAAGTGTTTTTGCGGATGCTTTGTGTTTGGCTTCGAGGTCAAAGAGTGGCCGCTTTGATCGGTCCCAAATCGAACCGGGCGTGAAAATTTTCAACTCCATTTGGACAATTCCGCGACCGCAGGACTGTTTTCGTGTGTTCGTTTACAATTTGCTATGCAATAAATTGTGTGTTTGCGTGTATGAGGGGCCTAAACGGCCATGGAAATCCTGCTTTTCAAAAAGTGGAACAAATGTTTATTTGAGCGGGTCGCCCAGGATGTACCCCCACTTGCTTCGCTGGGACTCGTTAAAAAATGTACCCGTTTGTGTGAATTGGACAAAAACGCCCATGTGTTGAGTGCTTGAAATTATTGAAATGAATGGCTTGAGCTCGGGTTGGATCAAAAAGAATTAATAAAGTTAATGCTTGATGTTAATATGATGCCATAATTATATGAAATATAATTTCGGGTGGTAGCTACGAGTCGGAATAAGATTAGCCCAAGAAACAAATTCGGGAGTCAGTCGATCAAATTTGAATAACATGTGGTGTGAGTGTTAATTTGATAATATATGCATATTCATATATCAGTCGGGATTGTGTCAAACGACATATCATTCATACGTGACTCAGAACCTGGGAATTAGCAAAGGAAATGCATTTTTCGCATGAATTAAAATAAAATGAACATGGTTGCGAAAGGAATTTCACAGATGATTTTCCCGAGAACGGGTCAGGGGAGACTACTGCAAACGTATCATTTCAGATGAGACCATGACTGTTTCAGGAAGTTCTCCAACACATTCGCCTCGAAGGGTAGTCCCATATTTTTACCGAAACTCGGTAGTATGTTTTCGAGAACAACAGGTTTTGTTTTGAATGATGCTTTTCATACACGGCTTAGCAAGTACGAGGAGTCACTTGAGACTCAGACAGCAACTGCATGCATTCAAGTAGATCACGTATTTACTGAAGCCGTGTTTACATCGGATCACATATGCACTTAGGCGGAGTAACCCATTTGTGGTGATTCCGCTTTACCGGGCGATAAATTTCACCTCATTGCGAATATTATTTCAAGACAAGAGAGCGTTCGAGAAGACGTACCATTTAGAGCCGATTAAGAAATGGTTTGTATTATGTTTTTGGTATAACATGTGCATGTATTAGAATGGTAGATTTTAATATATGTCGAATTAAGAGACATGTAAAACTTCGAACTATGTAATATATTTGTCGGATATAGATTCGTGAGCTGAACTATTGAACATACTTGGGTATATTTTGATGAGTATTGATGCAAATCTGGCTGACCATTTTTATCAGTATGAGTCTCAATGACACGAGACATATAGATTTTCCGCGGGTTGACGGGTTGTCAACGGACCCCCGGGTTTTGGGGCTTCACATTATTTATACTGTGATCTTGAGAATTTGTTTTTTTAATTTGTTACCGAAAAGATTTCTAAATTAATAAAAAAAAAACAAAGTTGGATTAGGAAACTAATTTAATAGAATATTTCAAAAATCATATTAAAAATGTTTCTTTTTTTTTTCCCTCAAAAAAAAAATCTAATATGAATTATTTTTAAATGTTTTAACTTGCCTTTGGTTTCCCATTCCTCATAAACTTTTTAAAAAAAAATAGAATTAGATTGATAAACCATAGCATAAATTTTAAGTTAACTTACCTTTAAATGTATTTTTTTCGACAAAGAATATACATATTGTATTAAGAAGTGTTCACATAAATAATAATAGGAGAAGCCAGTGCCCTAGCAAGTAAACGGGGGCATCTTCGCCGACCTCTTAACGAAACAAGAGAACAATCTTGTATCTCTCAGATCTCTTCCAACAAAGTCGACAATCTTCCACTATTAACTCGCATATTGTCTGCACTGGATCGGCCCGACCTGGGCATCAGCCAGATGAGATAAACCTCGCAAAAGTGGTCCGGACTTTACTACTACATCGACAAAGATCTCCGATGATTAAGTTAGCAAAGGCGGAGAAGAGAATGTAGTGGAGTTAACAAGCAGCTGAGTCAGCTTACCATTCCCTCGTGAGTCTTTATTTTATACTCGAATTTATCCTTGATTATAAGAGCATAATCTCACATTTTGATGATAAGATCTCTTCCCTTATCAAGCACTACCTCATAGTTATTAATTCTACGATTATCCTTTTGAGTAAATGCGGATAAAATCTATTTTCCTTATCAAGGATTATCCTTCAGAAACTACCTTATTAAGGATTAATGCTTTCGGTGCGCATGAGGATTTGACATGGGAGATCCGTGGATAAATATCTTCGAGGTGATCTCTTCCCTAATATAATATCCATAACACCCTTTCCATACGCTGCAGTGGTCAATCGGGGACTCGTGGATTCAGATCGTTCTAAGACTACACCGTCTACTGGTTCCTCGTGGTTTTACTATAGTGGGCCATCTCGCCGCTTCATGAGGCGGGCCAAGTGGTGGCTGATGCGGGCCTGCCCATTTGCAGTGGGTCTCTACTAAATGCCACGATACTCACAATGCTCCCATTTTTCTTCGACGGAGGATTACGCCGCCAATCGTGGAAAACCGTGCTTCAGACCCTAAGACGGAGAATCAGAAGACACGCATATGTTCCAATGCACGTTGCCATGTGGTGTCCTACGGTGCATTCAATGCTACTTGGGGTTCCACCTCTATATATATGGGGTCAATCTTCCGAAGTCTATGAAGTCAGTTTGCGGATTCCTTTTCCGCTGGCACAAAGCCTCTTTCCTTATTGTGATTTCTTCCCTACCACGCCTAGGTCGGAGGCTGTGGGAGAAGTTATGAGGGAGGCTTTCGTATCTCACAGCTTATTCATCTTTAATGATATCAGGCTCAAGATACGTCTATGTCGAACTATCAAATTTTCCCTTTCGTAGCTCTTCGCAAGGCCTTGGCGTAGATAAAGCCAGCAGGTCGTGGACAAGGTGCCCGATAACGCCACTACCCTTCTTTCGCAGTTTTGTGCTAGGCTTGGTGCCCTCTCGTGTCGGGCGCCTTCGAGGTGCGACTAGCCAAGGTATGGTCGAGAGTAAGAAGAGCCTTCCAAGCAAAGCCGCTTCATACCCTTCTTTTTCTTCCATTTTTCTTCTTTTGTCAATCATTACAAGGTGGTCAGTTTTTCGAACGCATTTGTACGTGTCTATCATGGTTGTTTCGCCTTTTTTTCAGAACCACCGGCGCCTATCGCGCATTTTAATAAGATTTGGTTTTCGCACAATTTATGCAATCAACTTTCTATCTTCATTCTTTGTATGCTCTAGCTTAAGGGAGCGCGAAACTTAGATGGCTTCTAAGAAGCCTTTACTCGGGTCGTGGAATGCCAGATTTCTACTGGTTGTGTTCCGTGACCACTAAGATAAGCTTAGCCATCTTGGAAGGCAACCGGTGGGGCCTAACATTTAGTGGACCTAAAGCCCATAAAGCTGGGGCTTCTGGCTACCGACAGATCTAAGGGCTGGCTCTTTCGATGTCCCGGAAGACCTAAATGTCAGAACCATCGTGCATGGGAGAAAGAGGCACACCGCCCTCATGATATTATGGTCGACTTCAGTTTGCATTTAATGCCCTGCTCGCCTCGCCCTATATAAGGATAAGTGCAGCTTTATTTTCTGGTCATATTCATAGTAAATTTCGCCTAAGAATTTGAAGGCCTCGTGTACTCTCTCTTAAAGATTTCGGGTGAAGGAGTCATAAAGGTTTCGACCATTTTCAATATCCCGGGGTGGGTTTTTACTTTTGATTTCGTTTGTAAGGATTGTTTTGAATTCGCGCTTCGCCACCTGCAAGGTTCCGAAGATGAAACTATACATACTGCTTTCTAGACATACCCATTCCGGCGAGTCCCACGCAGTTTTCGAGAAGCTTCGCCCAGTATCGGGTCATGCTTATCTGCTTTGTCAAGAGATTCTCGAGTTGATCCGCTCTGTTTTGCCCGTAGAACGATGAGAGGTCAAGAGGAGACTCACTAGTCGTTAAAGGTAGGAAAGGGTCCATTCCCGGAGTCGCTCATCGCGAGTACCAGGTCTTCTAAGTCCATGGAGGAACTAAGGTCCTTCTACCGAGTCTCTCACGGCATTAGCTTAGACTTATTGGACTAGCCGACTCGCTCTACTATAGGTCAGGCGCATAACGTCGTCTATTTCACCCGAGAGCAGTCTCGTAGCCTGGCCCGCTTCCCGCCATCACCGGTGAAGCAATCCTACAAGCTACGGCTCCTCCGCGCTTATTCATCCGAATGTTTTTCGATTTTAATGGTCAGAAAGTGTTTAACTTTTCTACTAAATTGATATTTCAATGGGTAGAGATATGTTTGCTTCCAAGCTAGGGACCTGGCTTCATATCCATGCTCATTCACACCCCGGCCACTGCACCTGGCTCCCGACCCCAAGATACAGAGAAGGGGTCATTCCTAGTTAGAGGCCCGTGGTATGAAAACGTCCGTCTCAGTGGCCTTTGATGTGAATCAATCTCTCATGTTCTTAGTTTGGTCTTAGGTCAGTTGCGAATCATGTTCTGCTAGATGATTCGTGTTTTTGACACACATATGTTTTCCTACTGCTATATAGGTAAGCATAGGTGGGGTCGGCTAGTCATTTGGATAGAGAAAGCTGGCCTAGAGAATATCAGACGACTATTAGAGATAACAGAGTTAGAACCCAATCATAAGCTTCGACGCCGAGGAACTCGGGAGAGCTACGCTACGCATTTCCCCTTACATCATCCCCGCTGCCTCGCTTGTCAGCCTATAGAGCCTATTAAGGATAGCACTTTCGTTTCGCCAACCTTTGTAAGTCTAGGGCCCAAGTAGCCTTCTACCTGGTTACTACCAAGAAGACCGCTTCGAGGCCGCCAATGTGGGCCTTGGGAGGTCTATTAGGTCACTTAGCCCTAAAGTCTGCTGCTTAACCCTCGGCCTGAAAAGAAGGAACGAGATAGGAAGAGGGCCCGACAAACTAAAGTAGCCGGTGCCGAGTTGGAAGGCTTCGTGAATTGGACGGGCATACTTGCCAGTGAGTCTACCGAGAAAGAGGAGATGTCTATGCTTGCTTCCGGGTTTGCTTCATGGATGCGAAAGCGGGTTATGGACTCGGAGGATGAGTCCACCCCCATATATGATGGGAAGCGTCCTAGGCGGTCTTCGCCAAATGAAGAGGCCTAGAAGGACTGGGAAATAATTCCAATGGACTCCCCGGACTTAGCTACCAATGAACAACCGATTTTGGAGGGCGCCCCCAGTGGGGTCAAGGCAGACCTTCTCGGGAGGAGGGATCCCACTAGGGTCCTTCTAATGTTGACAAAATCGGGAGGGTCCCCGTGGGTAGCTACCGTCTCGCTACTTCCCCGCCCCAAGCCCGCAGCTATCGCATCTAGCAAAAAGAAGCGCCGCTTTAACTCGTGTCAGTTGAAAGCACGCACGCTCCTCCTTATGAGAGGATCCATCTTCTACGGCATGGTTGCCCTGTTTAGAGGGTGCCTCGAGATCATTCACTGCCGGGAGCCCCTTTAACCAGGAGGAGCCTCCGGCTGCATTCAGACGAGACCCCATCTAATTACTTTCGAAACGGCATGCTCACATGTAGCAAGATTCCATCCCGCTCATTGTCTATAATGAATAAGGAGGCTTTCCAGTCGGTGGCCGAGGATGAGATGTTCATTCGCAACCATGACTTTCATCGATCAGCCGAACTGGTACTTGCTGCTTTACTTGGTTACTATTTCTGTTTAGTAATTTCGTTCTAACTTATCCTTTATAGCTACGACTCGCCCATCTCGAATACGGCCCGCCAGATAGTGGAATTTCACCCGGGCTAGATGACGCCGAGAGACTACGACTTTACGCCCAATCATCCTTATCTAAGCATCAGGCCTTGGATGCTTCTTTAGCAAAAGCGAAATCTAAGTCGAAACGTTGGAAGTAAGAAGCCAAAGCCGATGCGGAGAAGATTGAATAGGCGGAGAAAGAAAGGGATGAGGCCAAGCAGGAGGCTAAGGTTGCTCGTCTGGCAGCTATAGCAACGGGCGAGGCTAAGGCAAGGGCAAAGGATGACTTGACTAGGGTCTGAGATGCCTCGTGGTCAGCAGAGGAAAACGGTGCAAAGCCGGAGGTCGAAGTTACTGGGTCTGGCTATCGAGCCGAACGGGCCGCCTAATGGAGCTCGAGGCATAGACGACGGTCTACTCTTCACCCTGCCGAATAAGGACACGAAAGCTATGGTGGGAGACTACCAAAAATCCCTGGAGCAAATTTTCAATTATGCTGCGGATGTTGTGAGTTCATACAACAAGGGATCCGGGGATCCATGATTCCTGGATGGCATGCCCGAATCTACCCGACCCACTTCCTCCGTAGAAGCTTCGCTAACTGGGTGCCCCAAGGCCATAATAAATTCAGCCAAGGTCATGAGATACATCTAGTTGAAACGGCCGAAGGATCCGGGCGGAAGGGGTCGCCGCAGGAGCAGGGTCGACTTTTCCCCTATATTAGTTTCTGATTATTTTAGAGATTTTTGTAAGGTAACGCTTGCCACTAGAATACATATTATTCTTTTGTAACTTACGCTTTTAAATTTCATTTTAATAAGATACCTGGCGCCAAGAAAAATGTGAGTCATGTTTGATAAAAATCTCTGCATGGCTACAGCCATGTCTATGCCCCCTTTTCTTTAATTTTGAAAATGCTAGCAGGCCAACAACCATGGCTAGGCTTTCTTTACGTGCCAATAGGGCAACAACCATATCTAGATTTTTTTTTTTGTGCTAGCAGGACATCAACCATGTATGGACTTTTTTATGTGCTAGCAGGACATCAACCATGTTTGGACTTTTTATGTGCTAGCAGGACATCAACCATGTCTGGACTTTTTTATGGAAGCACTTATGTGCCTTGCATCTAAATGTCTAAAAGAAAATTTTTATTGATAATAGCATCCTGAAAGAAGCCATTACTGGTAATACTTTTTAAGGTTCATAGTGTTCCATATCCTGGGCACTGCAGTCCCGTCTAGCCTACTTATTGCATAAGACCCGACTATCCCCACTCGAACTACCTTGTATGGCCCTTCCCAATTGGGCTGAAACTTCCCGTCTGCTGGGTTGGTTGTGTTTTCAAAGACCCTTCTTAAGACTAATTCTTCTGGTAGGAATGTACGCCGACCTTACCTGCTCCAGCTACAAGCTCTGCCGCCTTTGCCGGTATGACTTATGCATAGTCAAGCCGCCTCGAAGCTCGTCAATTCATGCTCCAGCTTGACAGGCTCGACATTTGCTTTTCAGTGGATTTCTCGTCATACGATGAGCATTCCAATTTTTGTGTGGATGATGACCTCTATCCCATAAGGAGGTTGACACTTATCAAGAGTACCTTATCTAGCATGCCTATCTATTATATGTCTTTATTATGCATGCCCAAATTGGTTAAGCAGAGGCTAGAACAAGTTCAAAGAGACTTTCTAGGGGGTGGGAGGGCTTTGGATAAAAAGCCTCACCTTGTTAGGTGGTAGATAGTGTGCTATGACAAATTGAATGGTGGTTTGAGAGTTTAACGTCTCTTTGAGGTTAATAGAGCACTCTTATGTAAGTGGTCAGGTAGTTTGCTAATGAGAAAGAGACTCCTTTCGGGAGAAAATTTATTAGCGTGAAATCTCGGCTCGCACAAGGGGTCGTGGACTCGAATCTGTGTGGAGGTTATGGTTTGGTTTGGAAGGAGACGGAGGAGTGGAGGATTGTTCTCCTAATGCTGAAATATCTTTAGGGAATGGTAGAGGGTGCTTTTTCGCGTGATAAGGGCGTGGGAGGAGGCTTTATGTTATTCTTTCCCCTCCTAATTCGTTTTGGTAACTAATAAAGGTTTTGGTTGCAAACGGTTAGGATTCCTTGAGGGAGGAGGGTGGATGGATTCCCGCTTGTTTCCTCAAGACCGTTTAATGATTAAGAGTTGGAGGAGGGAGAACGATTTTTCACTTGCTCAAAGATAAGAAGGTTTTTGGTAGCAATAAAGACAATTTACTTCTAAAAGAGACAAAGGATGGGTGCTTTTCTGTCAAGCTTCTCTACAAGGCTTTGGATTGGTGTAGTGTTGTGTAGTTGTAGGTTCATTACATTTGGAATTCTGTGTTCCTCTAAGTCATATTTTCTGCTCTGGTGCAAGGCTTTACGCCGGGATCAATTAAAGAGAAGAGGGAGAGTTCTTGCTAATAGGTGTTCCTTTGTAAAGAAGAGGAAGAATCGGTGAATCACCTCTTAGTTTGTTGCTCAAAGGCTAGGCTATGTGTAACCCTTTTTTAACCCTAGTTGGAATCAAATGGGTCTTCCCCTCGTCTGTTAAAGATACCCTCCTCAGTTGGCATGGATCATTTGTGGGCAAAAGGCGAAAGAAAGCTTGAATGGCAGGCCCCATTGCATTTTTGTTCTATATGGCATGAAAGGAACATAATTGTGTTTGAAAATGACTGATGTCGGTTCATAGAATGAAGTATTCTTTTTTTGTTTTATAATTTGTGGTCCTATACCAAGTTGTATACAGTTGTTACATCTAACTCTTTGCTTGATTTTTTGATGGGGATGGGTTGTAAATGAGGGCTAGTGAGTAGTTTTTTTTTTTTTCATTTCTTTTCCTTTTTGTCTCTTCTTATATTCATCTTTTTAGCCTTTGGAGTAAACCCTTGTATACTATTGGTTGCTTCTTTGGATGCTCTTTTGTGTTTGATATATTCTGTTTTTTTATCTATCAAAAAAAGAAAAAAGAAAAAGACCAAGACAATATAACCCATCCTTTTCATGCCTCAAACCAATCATCCTCTTTAGCTTAAGGTCCTGGAAAATTTAAAGGTTTAGTATGTTTGCTTAAAAGAGAAAAATAAATGGAAAATTAGGAACATAAAGACTATAGGATAATAATAAAGACTCAATGAGTTGAGTTTTATGTGTATGACAAGAACTAGAGTTGGAAAGTACTTGTCTAATTGAAGCAAAAAGTTGGAATGATTGTGTTGTACCATCAATATATTGATTTAATATGTTTTGTTGACCAATCAGGTTTAATGACTAGGACCAATAAAGGGTTTGTACTTCCTATCACTATGTTCACCTATATGGCTACCTCTATGAAAACCACCCTGAATACTATTGTCCACCTTTGCTACTGTGAGAGCCACTTAGAGAATTATCATGACCTCCACTACCAAACATTAGAGAAGAAGACCCTTGAGGAGTCATAGTGGAGCTTTACATTAAAGAAGACCTTAGTAGTTGAAACTGTCATTAGTGGTAGTGGTAGGGGTCTCATTAGTAAGATTCTAACTCACACTCTAAACTAGATAGTAGAGAAGCCATCATGAACTTCTCCCAATAGCACATTGTTACTTTAAATCAGTAATAGAGGGTCTACATTCCAGTAAGTTGATCCCATAAACTCTAGAAAGTGCTATAGTATTTAGAGAATGAACTTCTAGATAGCTTAGTAATAATTTGATGAAATGTTGTTATATTGAGCAAATAATTCCCCCATATTTTTTAAAGGCATGCTTAAGGCGAGCCTTCGCTAAGACACAACCACTTCCTGTTACAATGCCTTCGCTTCCAATGATGTGCCTTAATAAGAGGCGCACCATGTAAACTTTAATTTCCTTTCTAAACACTTTTATTCTTAAAATTCTAATTATATATTGAAACTTAGTATAATTTACACATTTTTTATTGAATGTCTTTTCAAATGTTAGGAATATTAAATTTTTTATTAATTTGATTAAATTTCAATCATATTTTATAAAAATGTATGTGCATCTAAGGTGACATTTCACTTCACTGTGCACATGAGCCTTGTGTCAAGCCCTTGCCTCTCAGGTTGCACTACGCTCTAAGCTACAAAGACTTTTGCACCTAGGTGCTCCTCAGGCCTTTGAAACTACTTATTCCCCAAGCGATTTTTTGAAACTGCTTTCAAAAGTCACAAATCTAGTCAGGTAGTAATATGGGTAACACATGATGCCACCATCATCCCATATTTATAAAGTTCTCATGCAGGCAATCTTCATATTCCCAAGACTTTGCATCTAAGTGGGCATCATCTCCACAAAATTCCACTTTCCTCTTTCCACCATTAAAAAGAAAAACAAAAAGAAATCTGAAAAATCAATGGACCTAAGCAAGGCAATTAACTCCATTGAGTTTTTCTTTATGCCATTGATTTAAGTATTGAATCATCCTTGAAGAGATGTAATTTATCAAAAGACATGAATACTATCAAAATGTTTGGGATAATAAATAGCATACAACAACCTTGAAATAACTTGTGATCCCCACTTTGAATGACCAACAATAAGAACTCCACAATAGAAAAACTAGCAAACCACAACATATAAATCAAAATATTAATATCAAAAATGAATAGCCTCTAGGAGTTCCAAAACAGAATCATCACTCTCTTTGGTGCTAAATGACGAAAAAGCAAAATCCTCTAATCCAACCATACCATATACCACAAAAAAAAAAAGAAAAAAGATGAAGCAGAAAACCATAAAAAGATAAAATAATCCTCTGATGTTAGCCTGATATCAGCATGTTGATCCTTTTTTCCTTAAGAAAATCAGGAATATAGTGGATTCAAATTCATGCTAAGTTGAAACCATGAAGTTATGGTTCTGGGTTTAGAAGGAAAAGAGAAAAAAAAAAGACATCGAAGGGGTTAGGTTTGTCTTCTTTAGTTTTCCTATACCTTTCCACCTATTATCTTATTGATTCTACAAAGAGAAGATTGATATAGTAAACTCTAGTATGACAATAATAAACTTTAATAGTAGCCTTGGAGTTGCATATTTTAGGATAATGATCAAACAAATTATTAGTTTGGCAGATGTAGAATTATTTTCTCAGTTTGGGATTTTTTTTTATTTTGAAGATTATTTATCAATTAAAAAGTGAAATTTAGTTGCATAAAATCGTAAATGATCAAAAGGTCCATTTCTTCCCTCTTTCCTTCTTATCATAACATTTTTGGGGACGACGACTAGAATTGAGATAAGCTTGCTACTTTTAGTGCTCTCTATTATGATTATAAACTAGTTCTGATATTCAAATCAAGTGATATGTTTCCTAATACAATGTCTCATAAATACTCTATTCAAATTCATCCCATCTTCAAGAAAACAATAAATATGCAACCCTTTAGGTAATCAAAGTTTTGATAGCATCAAATTCCTCGCGTTATATGCAACTCATATCATCATGAAATATAATTCATTGAATCTTACGTCAAATTTATGAAGGAGCTCATTATGTGGAGAGGAAAGCAGTCAAACCATGTTTGGATCATGTTAATATTTTTAGTAGTTTCATTAAAAATTATTTCTGTATAAACTAACAAAAAATTTTAGTCAGTCATTTTAAGTTAGAAAATATTAAATATAAGGGTAAAGCTTGTTATATTTGTGAACCATTACAATCATTTTCTTGGTAGCAAAAGATAATATAAATTAATAATAATTTTAATCAAAGAGATAGAATTTCCTTAGTTTATGCTTGCTTTTTATTTTTTATTAGAGATTGAATTGTTTATGGATGATGGTTCTCTTACTCTAGTTAGTTTCTTTAATTGATTGGATTCTAGTTGAGGTTGATGTAGCCCCTCCTAGTTTGTAAATCTTTCTCTTGGTTAAGCCTTTTTTGTAGTGGGATATAGGTCAAGTATACCTTGAGTTGTTTTTATAAGACCTTTCTTATAATTATTTTATACACTTTCATGTGGTCAGCATCCAAAAAAAGGATACATGCTATCCATAAAGGTGCCTAACAAAGCATAGGATACACAAAAAACAACTCATTTTCCTCACTTCAACTTAACCAATTGATAAAGTCCATCATAAGCAGTAAGCAATCTCTTATGTACTAATCCGTTCCCAAAAATTAATCATAAAAGATTGTTAATGTTTGATTCATTTTTCAGTATTATCAAATGCTCTCCTATTTCTCTCTTTCTGAAAGGTCTAAAATAATCACAAAGAAACAACTTTCCAACCTTTCTTCTTTATTATTTCCAATAAAGATATATAAGCACTTATAAGGACATCTCTTATCGAAGAGTGCATCACCTACTCTATTGTAATAGATCATAAATTAGTTGCCATAGTATAATTTCTCTCAAGTAGTGTAGAAGGATGACCAATACTTTCTACTTTGCACAAATCCTATCTTATTCTACCATCCTATCTTTATGATTTACTTAAATGTTAATGTCCTCCCATATTAGCTTCTCCGGTAAAAAATCAAGTCTTGATGTAAAACCAAGAATTTAAACAATACTAGAAGGGAACCAACTGCTTCTAACATTAGAAAGAAAGAAAAAGAAAAATGAGGTTTAATCAAGAATTTGTCACACTTCAACTTTGGCCAAATTATTTTGTCCTTTATATTCATACAAATTGTTTGCGCTAGATCTCTCTTAGAAAAGACCTCCACTCCATCTAGCTACTTGTTATGAATCTATCTAATGAACCTAAGGTTTCAACAAACTCTTCCTCTTCTTACTCCCAGACCTTTACTATGCATGCATCTTTGGTGGTGGCTATTAAATCTAATGTAGGGAAACCCTATCCTAAGTGTAAGTTAACTCACCACCTATACTTCTAGAATTTCACTATTTCTTATTTCTTTCCCTAAATCCAAATCTTCTATTAAAGGCCTTCCACCCGCATCTCATTACCTTTCGCCCACCCACCTCATATCCCTCCTCGCCCCTCTAGAGTATCATCCCCCCTTTTCCTCCTCATATTTACTTGTTTCCAGAAGCATTATCTCTCAATAGTGAATCTTCAACACCATTAATCAAGAGTCTTGTTAAGAATAGATAAACTTTCAATGCCCAAGCCTCCCCCTAAAGCACATAAAAGTGTTATTCATGCAAACTTTTAGTTAATTTACCATATGTGACTTTATGTCGAAAGTGTCACGTCTTCCTTTGAAGGAAAATCCTCGATTTTTTCAATTTTAAACTTAGCTTTCATATTATTCACTAATAGAATGGTTACTATTTTATTTGTTTATTTTGTTATAGTTACTTTCTATTTTTCGACGACTATTGTCCTTTCAAATAGTCACTATCTATGAAATCTCTTTCCTTTTTCAAGCACTACAATCTCATGTTGATTTGGATCCCGCATTGGAAGTTTAGGGTTAATTGCTCTACAACCGATTATCATTGCCTGGTTCTTTATGTTAGCAACCTTCCCAATTGGAGATTAGTTTGCCTTCTTTTAGATTGATTTTTAGACTTATGATTGCTTTAAACAACATGAATGTCTAACTCAAGTACTGGACATGACCCTTTCTACAAAGAAAAATGAGTATATTAACAAATAATAGGTGGGAGACCTCCAATCCCCACATCCTCTCCACTAAATGAGAATCATGCTATAAAAAATGTCTTCATCTTAATCAAGATATAAGAGGGTAGACGGTCATATAATCTTAAGCCTTTACAAATTTGGAAAACGCCTATCTTGGACCCATTAACTAGTATAGAGAAACAAATTGTATAGAGGCACCATTTAATCTATCTTATCCTCTCAAGAATAAATATTATTTTTGTAGAACTTCCAACAAAAATCCCTTATTGGCATGGTCATTGGCTTTCTCGACATCCAACTTACATATGATCTAACTAGTTGTTAACCATTAGAATTTTTATGACTATGTTTGACAATTATACCAGTAAAACACACCTATAAAAAAAACAAAATTATACAATTAAAACACATTTCACGTCACATCTCTATCAATCAAAACATAGTGATTTCACCTACTATCTTCTTGTAAATATCTTTTCTACCTTGTAATTATCTTTTTTTTTTCTTTTCATTGTCATCAATTGTGGTTGTATATGGGAACAAGATAAATGCGGTGCCAAAAAAGTATTTTCTTTAATCTTACAGCTATTTTCGTATATTAAAGCAAAAAAATTTAAGTGTATTTTTTCACCTTTGGAAAGTGATTTCCCGCCTTTTTATGTATTTCAAAATCAATCTTGTTTCTCAAAAGCAAATTTTGCTATTGCTTTTTCCATCTTTTGTCATCGGTTTTCATGTTTTCTATGTGGTGGTTTTACACCATTTTATAGCTGGCTTTATTCCTCGGGCTGGTTTTGTGTGCTTGTGGGCCGGTTTTGTGTCTTTCTATGGGCAGTTTTCAGATATTTCTATGGGTCAGATAGAAACTATCACCTCAAAACAGATTCATATAATGAGTTATAAAGGCGTAGAGAAGTGTAAGGCAACAAACTCTCCATGAGATAATGAACTCGACGCAGCGGGCATCTTTATGCAATTTATTACATTTGTTTTTTTCTTTGGTTATGTGGTTTTGTCTTCTATTTCTCTCACCCCTTTCAAGCATCGTTTGCTTCAGATATCGCGAGCAATATCTCAATAAATATACTTCGTTATCTCATAATATTAAGGATCATATATGTTGTTTTAGTGTGTACATTGTGTTTGCACTAATATATATCTCCATGAAGGTATGGTATTTGGGTGTGTTTCCCATGTAATGTAGTTGTACAAATCTTTTAGAACTTGGATTAGATCTATGCTAATGAGGGTTTTGTGTCATGCCACCAAATTTTATGTAGATACCAATTTTAAATTCCTGAAATCAAATTCTTCTTTTCTTTTTTGGTTTTTTTTTTGTTGCCAACATAATAGATCATTTCCCTTCAAGATCTACATACCTGGCCTAAATTTTTTTTTTTTGACAAGAATTGTTTTTTTTTTCCCCATATGTTGTCCCCATTGAGATTTGAACCCGGAACCTCCCATAAACCCATCCTAGTCCTTTACCACTTGAGCGAGCCCTCAAGGGTAGGCCTTGCCTAAACTTGTTTTGCATCCATCCTTATCTCTTTCGTGTATTTCAGGCATTCCATGCTAGGATTATAGAATCTATGGTGGCTTCCTTAAGAGTTTTTGATCCTCTATTTTACTTTCTTTTTCTAACTCCTAATTTTGTCTTAGGGTCCATATAAGAACTTTATTTAATTTTTTTATGGTTTGATTTTTTCTTTTTCTACCTTTTATATGTTTTTCCTTATCAAGCAGCCAAATTATTCAAATGGCGTCTATTCTAGGAGATTTTTTCTTCTATAACACCCATCATATAAAGATTGATCATTCTAATAACTTAAATCCAAGTCTTCGCATGCCCTTATGCTTTCTGTTTTGTGGGTTTTCCTTCTATCTTGAGTATTTTGTAATTCTATTAATCTTTAGATGCTTTTTATTAGGTGAAGTGTTTGTATACTAATTGTGTTATGCTTTCTGAAAATATGATTAGCGTGGTACCAAAATGTTCAAATCTTTCACTTATTAGCTTACATTCCTTTTGGTGGTTCCCTTGTTGTCCTTGATTTAATCAAGTTGAGCAAGTATATTGTGTTGTTTCCTAAATAGAAATTACCTAATAGAAGAATATATGTCTGGCTCTTTTGAACATTTGATTTTTTAATAGATATTGAATTCATTCTTTTCAGGGAAATTTTTTTTTTCGAAACTCATTTCTTTTTATATTGAGAGTTTATTAGCTGAAGTGTTTTTCTTGTTTCTTGGCAATGACATCACAAAATTAATTCCTGGTGACAACGGAAATAATTTTTCTCTCCATTTATTGATATGCATAGGGATTTTAGAGGTGTTGTGCCCTAAATTCTACATCTAGATCATTAGACCTCTTTGATATTATTGTTACCAATCACAGACTGGTCATCAAGGACGCAATGGTGCACCCTAGCTTGGATTGTTCTTTAAATATTTGCGTACAAGGATTGGAAGCATCTCATTCGTCCTGGTTAGGTTATTGGGTGTAAATATTATTTCCATTTAGGATCAAGGTTAGAAGATTAGCAGCTTAACCCAAACCCACCATGTTTACATCCGAACATCTATGGCACTTCCCTATATCATCTGTGTTGGGTTAGAAGGTTTGAAGACCATGAGGTATCCTGAGCGGACCCATGCACACATGGATGGCGCCTTTAAGCCATACCACACTCAAACTAATACCCATACGAGCCAGGAAGGACCACAAGGGCGGTAAAACTCTACCATAGAACATAACTGCATTCCTAGGGCTTGAACTCAAGACCACTAGTTAAGCTAGGAGGGACTCCAACCATCTCACCTACATGCTTGGCGGTTATATGTGTTGGGTTTATAGCATCCATATTGATTACCTTGAGAGTTTGCTTTTTTGGTTCCCCTTATTTTGAGTGAGAGAGGTTAGGCTCTTAACTTTGTATTCAGTATTCATACAAAACTTCCTTATATAATTTTTCTTGACGGTCTTTTTCCTGCTTTGTTTTTAATTACTGTTGGTTATCTTATGCACATTGTTATTGTCCTGGTTGATATATTTTTTTTCTTTGACACTTTATCCACAAAGAGCATTCTTTCCAATAGCTTCTATAATTTGCTTCCTAGGTTTTCATAGAGCCTTCATTTCCATATCTTTATGGTTTTTTCATCCATCTAGTGTATTTTTCTGTTTTTTGCATCTCTTGATTCTTGTGAATTACAACTGATGTTCATCCAACTCCTAACTAAATATTTTGTGTAGGAATGGAAAAAAATGCGGAGAAAATAAATGCCTACTGCTTCTATTTGATGTCTACATAAATGAGTGAACATTAGGAGGAAATCTCCATATGGGCCTCGATGAACTATTGGCTAGAGTTGGGATGCTTTCATATGCGATTGGGGATCTCCCAAGCATTGGCAATGAGGGTGGCGAAACAACTATGGAGGTGGGGGTTTCTGTGACACCTGCGTGTCTCATATCATGAGACCCATACATGAGTAAAAATGGTCACATCGGGCCCATACCTCCATACTCATCAAAATATAATCAACTATATTACAATCGTTTCAAGAGTTAATTACACTCTTATACAAACATGTATCAATCATAATGTTTCATACATGTTTTACAAAAATATAAAATCAAAGCCACAAGTCAGCTTTCTTCTCAAAAGTGGTCTCTAGTGAGCATCGTCTTCCTGAACACTCCCTGTACCTGAAAGGGGGATCCCACGACGGGGTGAGCAATGCCCAGTAATGATAATCTTCTACAAGGGTTACTCCCCACCTAAGTGCTCATGCAATGGAAAACACACACATTCAAGTGAATTCATGATTCCTACTCGAATGTTTACATGCCCAATCCCATGCCTCGAGTCCTCACTAACTCCCTCACACATGCTTATGCCATGTATGAAAATCGTTTCCAAACAAAAATATTTGTTTTATTTATAGGCAACCCTCCGATATAAATACGTTGGATAATCCTCCGAGGTGAAATTATTGCATCCTCCGAAACACCATGGACCTCTCCGACGGAATTGTCGGGATGATTTCAACACAATTTTCTGACAACTTTTCCGATAAATTTTTATTTGAATAAGTATACAAAAAAAAATCATTGCTCGATAACCTCCGATTTTATTTGTCACTGGTGCACTCACACCTATTGTTCTGTATTACTCAACAGACATGAAACGATTATGTCATTTTCATATAATACATGTTAATATATCAAACATGCATATACTAACATAATTTATCCACAATCAGCATGTTATTCATTCATACATAGCAATAACATAAAATTAGCTCACATGGGCTAATATAAAATCTGGCAGTCCGTCTTGGGACTACCCATAGCATCACCTAAATATCACAACATGTTATTCAATCAAGTAATAACATATCCACACACAAAGCCACACACAAACAGTCCACAGTCTGTTCAGGATTGTGAGAAACCACTATAGGGATTTCTTCACTCAATCCAAATCTTTTGGAACCGAAAACACGGCCATCCAAGCCTCAAGATATCCCTATCCATTAAAATGACTCTTAGCCAAAGAATAAAACAAGTAGGAGAAAACCCCTACCTCCCGGAGTTGTCAAAACTCCACAAAACTAGTCTTGTCGCGGTTTTTGAATTTTACGAGAGAACTTCTTCCTCCCATTTCGCGTGGAACCGTCAATCCGATCACCGAGAAATTTAGAGAAAAGTTAGACACTCTCTCTATAAAAACCTTCTTTTCCTTCTTCCCTTTCCTTTTTCCTTCTCCCAAAACCAGTTGGGAGAACTTGGGTGAAGAGGACTTGTCCTCTCATGCCACATGTCAAGCCACCATTGGTTGACTTGGATTTTCTTATCCACTTATCCCTCTACTTTGGGATTTTCATCCAATGACATGATGCCATGTGTCTCCTATGGCCCACACTTGAGCCTCATATTCGACTAGCTCACAAATTCGACACGGTTCAATTGAGCCACTCCGAGTCGCGCCCACGTGTCTCGCACCATCATTCGTGCCTTGAAAAACGTGAAATTTCGATTATCTCAGAATTCGACGAAATTCGATGTAGTAGCTAGATTTCACGAGATGATTCCAACGGTGAAGTCTGTTCCGTCATCCGAGATCTAGAAAAATTATGGATTTTGACCAAAATTACCATTTTACCATTTTTCAAAAAATTAGAATTTTCTCGGGTTTTACAGTTTCTTCACAAATTTTCAGACAAGCTTCAATCTTATTCTTCACCCTAATTTATAGGAGTGAATCAGGCATACATTATAGTACAATTTCTATGTGTTTTTATAGCTCAACTTGCATGATTCACATTAATATTCACTGATATTGCGCTAATCCCCTATATTATAATTTTTCATAGAACATAGCGATATCAAATAAAAAAAGGAAGCCACCATTAGGAAGAAAGTGACCAAAGCAAAGGGAGTGCAAGAACCGCCTGTCTGGCAAATAGTTGAGAGACCTACGTTGCCGCGTAGAGCTTCACCGTAGCGAACCTGAATACCAGATTATGGTTGCTTTGGGCACACCACAGCGAAGCTCCCTTCACTGCGACGTAGTGAGGTCCTAAAACGGGAGCTCGAAAAGTTATGATTTTCTAGGCCATTGATGGGTCTGAGTTCCGAGATATAAAAACAGAGCGATTTCAAGGCAAAAGGGGGGATTGGAGACAGACTGAAGACAAGGAGAGATGGATGGAGAGAGATTTGTGGAAGACGGATGCCGAGAGATCGCGAAGACGCCTCTTTAGACATTACTTCTTTCTCTCGATTCGCAGGTGGATCGGAAATCTCTCGCCTTTGTAATGAAAATCACTATGAACTAACTTTTCTCTCTAGGGTTTTGTCAACCATAACCGCACCATTATGGATTAATATTTTGATTGTGTTTTATTTAATGTCGATATGAATTTCTATGGTTGTTTTACTCATGAATTTAATCACGTGCTATTATTTGTCCAATTATGGCATGCTAATGCTAGGAGTCTAATATCGAGAGAAGATGACTCGTAGGGACATGGGTTGAGAAACGTTTGGTCAATCAGGGAATAGAGATATCCCACAGTCCAAGTGTAGCACAAGGATTTTCACATTCATGAATCTCGGAGTCGAGAGGTCGAAGCAGAGATGCAATACACCCCACTAGCGAGATAGGCAGTTATATCTCGAGAAAGAATAGCTTGTAGGCACGATCAACCCGCTAACATGAATCATATGAATATTAAATAAATGCACTATGTAAGTGAAATCCATTAGGTGCGGTAGGTGAAGGCAAAACCCTAGGCTTTCTTATCATTACTTTAACCCGAAAATTTAATATTAGGCGTTATTTAATTTAGTAGATTTATTCATAATTTGCTACAAGACTGTATCCAAATATTGTCTAGGTCACTAAATCAGTACTTAGCACGCTTCTTTTAGTGGGAACGACACTTAACTCGCCACTACACTGCGTGAACTCGACGCGTATACTTGCGCTCACGGGTATGCATTTATACCAACTTTTGCACGCTCACCAACAGCTCGTCAAGTTTTTGGTGTTGTTGCCGAGGATAAGTTTAGTGTTAATATCGACAATCGTGCCATAGATTGTATTTTGGATCTATTTTATTTTATTTATTTCTTTTTACTCATTATTTTTTATTTATTTACTCTTTATTATCCTTCGTTTTAGGCATTGTGCCTTATTTCATCTATGTTTGACTTGGTCTCGCCTTCATACTTGTGATTTCAGGAAAGCATTTAGTGTGCATGTAAAGACAAGATCACAAGGAATTACTTCCATTTGATCCCGAACTAAATGCATTACATCGACATGTGAGAAGCACACGCAACCCAATTTCAAATCATGCAGAATCAAGAGGATGAAGGACAGTTCTAAGAAAGGAATGAACCACAGGTGGATAAGAATGGATAGAATTATAGAGATCGGGCCACCCTGATCTTTTGTATAGCCTGATAATCCGCATATGCTACTTAAGGAGTTCACCTTACCACCTACAATGCTCGCCATTATACGGCATTCACCCATTCAAGCGAACAACTTCGAATCGAATGGAGTAACTCGGCAGAATGTCTTACAACATACAGTTTCACTGGGTCAAGCCTAATGAGAATCCGAATGCGCATCTGACCAGTTTTATCGAAGTCTGTGACACAGTCAAGTATAATGGGGTAACAAAGGAAGCCGGCCGATTACGCTCTATTCTAATCGGCCACTTACAAGGACTGAGCCAAGCATCGTCGAATTAGCTAACCATACTGATTCCATTACCTTATGTAATGACCTAGTGCAGAATTTTCTAACCAAAATTTTCCCATTCAAAGATCGCACAATTGGTGCAAGAAATTAACACATTTAGACAATTCGAGGGGGAGAACTTGGTCGAAGCCTAGGAGAGATTTCATGAGTTGTTGAGGAGATGTCCACACCACAGGTTGACTAGGTGGATGCAAGTGCACACGTTTTATAATGGTTTAAGCGATTCAGCTAGGACAATCTTTAATGCCTCGGTAGGAGGTGCCCTGATGAAAAATACTACAGATCAAGCTTATGAGATATTAGAGGATACAACCACTAATTCTAATCAGTGGCCTCGAGCTAGATTAGCACCTTGGAAGCCCTTAGCGGGAGCAGACACAGAAGTTCTCAGTTATTTGGCAAGCCATGTCGCACAGTTAACTAAACAGATACAGCTACAAAAGCAGCTAAGTACATTGAATGCGATTCAAAATAATCCTTGGGAGATCTGCGAGTCTTGTGGAGAACTGACACGATCGCATGGATTGTCGGCGGGGCGGATGATAGTAGAAGCTGGCTTACGATTATGAATCATGAATCAACAACTGATAGAGAGCGATATGGAGGTAATATGCTCAAGCAGTACGAATCAGAATAAAGGTAGGGGTTGGAGAATAACCAGAATAATTAGAATAACCATAATTATGGCTGGAGAAACAACCAAAATAGTATGCCACCACTTCAAGCGAGCAAGCTGCCACCTGAGAAGAAAGTGGATTTGGAAGAAGCCTGGGTTCATTTGATGACTTCCCACATGCATTGCATGAATAAAGTAAAGCCTGACTAAATCGAGGCTCAACAGCTTGAAGAGCAATCCACCCGGTGAGAATCCAAAGGGCTGACTGAAGCTTCGGAAGTGCAAATAGGCGAATGGCCATTGTGGCCGAGGCAACATGGATATTACCTGTATAACTCGGTGGGCAGGGGCGAAGGTAATAGACATGTTAAAGCTATCACATTGAAGTGAGAATTAAAGCGTATCGGGCACGCCACCGGTGATAGAGGTAAAGCGATGAAGTAACTTCCGAGACTGTCCAAGATGATAAGATAGAAAGGAACAACTTGAGAGAAAAGTGAAGAAGAAAGCAGGGGCTAAGATCGATTGACCACAGCCCAGACCTCTGTCCAAATTTATTGCCTGGCATTAGGAAGAATAAATTTAGGCCAATGATTCCTGATTAAGGAGTGTTAGCGCATATCAACATTCCATTGATGCGCTAGAATAGTACTGGATTATATAATTCTTAAGAAGGATATCTTGTCGAAGAAAAGGTGTCGGTTTTGAGGCAGTGAACCTCAGAGAATCACGGTATATCACTGTAGGAAACTGCCACATAAGTTGAAAGACCTAGGCAATTTTACCATTCCTTATACCATCGGGAACTCCATCTTTGAGAGGACTTTGTGTGACTTGGGAGCTAGTATAAACCTCATGCCATTATCCATATTCAGACGACTAGGATTAGGTGAAGCTCGCCCAACTACAGTCACACTCTAGTTAGCAAACAGGTCACTGAAACACCCCATGGGGGGTGATAGAAGACGTCTTGGTAAAGGTAAATAAGTTTATCTTCCTGGTAGATTTCATCATTCTAGACATGGAAGAAGATAAAGAAATACCCATAATATTGGGTAGACCTTTTCTAGCTCTTTGGTGGGAGCAATGATTTGTATGTGCAATGAAGCTAAAGTGAGGAGTACAAAAATAGCGAAATTCGAAGTTCAATGTCTTTGAGAGTGTGAGACACCGGCGAAGTGACACATGCTTCATGATAGAGACCATGGAGGCTATAGTGTCTAGGCCATAGTGGCCCTACTTACCCTTTGGAGACTAGCATGGTGCAGGTGAATAGAAGGTGGAGAAAGAGATCCAAAGTATGTGAGATGGATGGATAACAGCCTATTAGAGAGGAAATACTACAGACCCCTAGAGGAATTCTGAAATGTTAGTGCCATCATTAGAACAGCTTCCACAGATGGAACAAAAGCCACTGCAAACCATTTGAGATATGCTTATCTTAGGAAGCCTCCATTACAATTATTTCGGCGCCACGACGGCGAGAAGAAGATAAGTTATTGAGAGTACTTAGGGATCACAAGGATGCGCTTGGTTGGTCTCTAGCTGATTTAAAAGGGATTCGCCCTTTTATGTGTATGCATTGCATCCTGCTAGAAGATGGTCATAAGCCTTTAGTGAAAGCATAGCGGAGGTTGAATCTAACCATGAAAGAAGTAGTTCGCAAGGAAGTACTGAAGTGGCTAGATGCTGGGGTTATTACCCTATTTCTAACAGTGCATGGGTGAGTCCGGTACAAGTTGTGCCTAAAAAGAAAGGAACAACAGTGATAAAGACAGAGAATAACATATTGCTCCCTTCCAAAATAGTCACAGGTTGGAGAATTTGCATTGATTACTGCAAATTGAATAAGGCTATCCGAAAAGACCATTTTCCACTGCCATTTTGAGATGTTGGATAATTTGACGGGGCATGAATAATGCTTGTTTCTTAGACGGGTGATGGGATACAATCGGTTGCTATAACTAGAGATGATCAAGAAGATGACATTCACCATAACAAGTACATTTGCATTTGGCGAATGCCCTTTAAGTGTGCAATGCGCAGGAGCACATTGACGTGTGATGGCCATATTCTCATACATGGTTAAAAAGACAATTGAGGTGTTCATGGACGACTTTTCAGTGTTGGGGAACTCCTTTGACAATTGTCTAGAAAACCTGAGGTCAGTGCTTATTAGATGTGAATAGACCAATCTTGTGTTGAATTAGGAGAAATGCCACTTTATGGTACAGGAAGGCATAGTACTTAAACTACCCAGAATTTACGAGGGATATTGGTCGATAAAGCTAAGATTGAAACATGGAAGCTTCCCCATGTCGGTAAAGGGCATAAAGAGCTTTTTAGGACACGTAGGGTTCTATAGGCGGTTCATAAAGGATTTCTCTTGGATTGCAAAGCCCTTGTCCAATTTTCTAGTTCGAGGACACATTCAGTTTTGATGAGGAGTGCATCTGAAGCTTTTTCAATCTGAAAGATAAACAGAAAACATCGGCCCCCATAGTGGTAGCAGGCGGGACCTTAGTTTGAGCTAATGTGCGGCATGATGACTATGTCGGGCAATCTTTGGGGCGAGGAAAAGGACGGATATTCAGTGATTCACCATGCTAGTCGTGCTAGTGTATACCGGTTGAACTATGCCTGCGAGAAAAATGAAGCTGCGCTGTGTTTTGCTGATAAATTTAGAGGCCTACTGATGACAATAAGGTGATGGTGCCTTGACCACTTAAGCCATTAACTATCTAATGACTAAAGGACACCAAAATCGAGACTAATGGATTGGTTTGCTCTATCATAAGAATTTGACTTTGAAATCAGGACGAATGGAATAGAGAACCTAGTTAGGGCCATCATCCAGAAGTTTGGAAGGAGCACAAGGCAAGGGAGTCTGAGTTAATGATTTCCCCAGTGAGCGACTTTTAGTGATTGGAACACAAGACAGCTCCATGGTTCTTGAGCTAACTGGAATTACCTAGTGGCCAGGTTATCACCCAGATTTTAGCTACCAGGTTGAAGAAGAAGGTTTCTTTGCACTTAAAGCTACTATTCTTGAGAGAGCCTATTTTGGCACACTGACATTATTAACGGATCGAGTGATAGGCGGTGTGTCTGGGAAGATGAAATGTGCTAGTATTCTAACTCATTGCCTTTTGTCATGTGGGGGACACTTTGGAGACGGAGGGACGGCGACAAGGTATTACAATTAGGTTTCCTGCGGCTTTGGTTTGTTCAAGGACACGCACCAATTTGTATCTACCTATGACAAGTGCTAAAGAACGGGCAACATTTCCAAACGTGATGAACCACCCATGCGCACAATTTTAGAGGTTGAGTTATTTGACTTATAGGGGATGGACTTCATGGTCCATTTCCCTCTTCATTCAGTAACCTATATATTCTTCTTACTGTGGACTACGTCTCAAATGGGTAGAAGCTGATCACAGACACGCACGAATGATGCCCGATTAATGGTAGTTAAGTTCCTGCGCAACCACATTTTCACACGGTTCGATAATCCACGAGCATTGATCATGGATGGTAGTACTCATACACAGCAAGCTGGTTGATAAAGTCACACTTAAAAATATGGTGTCTTGGCGCCGAACTTCTGCCTAGTCATCACCCGGAGCAAATTCTGAGGCGGGGTGTAAATGGGAGGCTAAAGTCTGATGCGGAAAACGAATAATAGTTGAAGGAGTGATCCAGAATTGATAATCTGCTGAGCTCTGAGACAACTTATTCAAAACTACATTGGGTGCATGTCGCCATTCCATTAATTTGTAGAGCTTGTATAATTTACCGGTGATTAGAACATAGAGCATCTTTGAATATTTGTATTGGAGAGAGAGGATGCTATAATTGAGTGAATTAGATGAATTTCACAATGAGGCCTATGAGAATGCTCGAGATACGTAAGGAAGACGAAGCAGCATGTGACATATATTATGAAGAGTTTAAAGTAGGGTCGTGGTTTTGTTGTTCAATTCGAGAGCTAAAACTCTTCACAGTAAATTAGAAGTCAAAATATTGAGATCAGACCCTTGGTATTTCAGCTCTCTCTATGGAGTGTTGAGATAATGCATCGAGAGAAGGGGCGGTTCAAAAGTCAATGCCCAAGGTGGCAGTATTTTGGAGGAGAACCATGCGAAGAGCAGAGGCCACCATCGTAAACGCAGCTTAGAAAGCGGATAGTAAGTCTGAAAGTCGCCATCGAGTTCATTTATTTGTTTTTCGCTTTGAATGTTATGCGTTGCGGGAATATCATTATGACGTTAACATAGCCTTTAACAGGAGGCGACGGTATTGGATACCAAAGGGTGCAAGCATAATCACCATGTCAATGTTCATTTAGAGATGTCGGAGAATTTGTGATTCATGTGTTTAAAAACAAAAAAACCCCATGTCATGGAATTTTAGGCATATAACGGCGAAAAAGTCTCTCTGTTCGCGTGTAACAAAGCACAAATTTTTTACGGTCTAACTTTGTGGTCTGCAGTAGCGTAGCATCCTACGCCGTTGTGAAGCCCCTTACCCACTTTCGGGTACGAAACAATGAAGGTCTCTACACCGCTGCGTAGACACTCTTCGCCACTACGAAGAGCCCTTCGTCGTAGCGAAGCGGCCAATATTTGGGCCCTATAAATACCCACACGGCTGATCGTTTTTCCCTCAAACGCTTTTTTACTACCCCTTCTGCTTCCTCTCGTTTGCTGTTTTTACGGATGCGCTCCTTGATCGGCCTGTCTCAGGAGTCACCCCGGCCCAAGCGACGACTCGAGCTCACCTGTAAGCAACACCACCCCATCGAAGATCACATCGATTCATTTCACGAGAGGCTGAGAAGCGGATCTATCACGGTCGCTTTCTAATCGTCGTTCGTCGGCAGCGGTTTTCCACCATCAATGCGTTCTTCAATTTCACCATCGACGCGGATGGCGAGACCTATGTGTGTCCCACACATTTTCTCGGGTGGCCTTTAGTAGTGCGGGAGTTCCTCAATCTACTTTCAAAGTTGGTACCCGGAGTCTTCGTTAGGGCGCGAATGGAGTGAGTTGGTGCCTAAACCCGTCCGCAGGATCTACCGATGGATGATGACAGATCTGAGCGTATTTGCGACAACGACTATGAGCACTTGATCTGCGAAGATCACTCACGACGAGAAGGCGTGTGGAGGCCTTGACCATCGACTATGGTGATTTCACCATTTGCGGAATGCGCTCACTCACGCCCGGTGGCTTGAGTCTAAAATATAACTTTTTGTGTATTAAAATCAAGCCTTCCACGCATTTAGTCGATTCACGAAGAACGAGAATTAATCCCTCTATCACCATGACGAGGGTTAGGTTTGACATCGGTCGGAGTCATTGGCGAGGGTTGATTAGGTCGGCCCGAGAGGTATATAGAGGCTCCTGTCTACACCTTCCCTTATTACGGTTGTGCTTTGGTCGAGTCAGATCTTGGATTCGAGGGCCGGGTGCAGCGAGCCTACCCGTACGCTACCCAGGCAAAGTTTGGGGCGGTGTCGGATGAGGAGGCGGAGTAAGGGATGTAGGTTGCCACACCAGTCGCGAGTAACTGAGACAGCTGCTCCCGAGACCCCTCAGTTCATTTCAGTCCCTCGACGACTGATTCATAAACACCACGGGTTTTGGCGGCTTATTGGGGCGAGTCTCGGGGGCTATCGTTCTCAAGTTAAGATATGGGCGCCATCGAAGCGGAGATGGCCACCGTCAGCCTTGACTAGGACACGATCCGCGTGACCCGGTGGCTCGACTCATACTCTCTACACACCACCACCGCCGCCCTGGCAGTAGTGATCCTGCGGGCGATATCTCTTAGCCTTTATTTTCTTTTCTTTTGTCGGTGGGAATGATGTTAGTTTTAAGTTTGGGGTATAATATTGTAGACATGGGTAGGCTCGAGTTATTTTTGCTTAATTTGATTGTATATATATATATATATATATATATATATATTTTATCTTTGCATGTTATAGGTTTTCAACTGTTTTAGTTTGTTTTGGTTGTTTTAGTGTGTTTTACCATATTTAAAGACTGAGCCTTGTCCCTATGTACCAACATATTTGCATTTGGCAATATTATGATATGGTGACTTCTAGATTCAGTTTTAATTGTTCTCGACTCTGATAGTTGTGATTACAAGAAGGGTAGTCATGTGTCGTAGAAAGCATGTGTCGATGAAATAGGGAACTCGAGGTTGTTTTGACAATTGAGGTGCATTGTATAACGTCGAGAATAACCATGTTTAATACGCCTTTTAGATCTCAAGAAATCAATTCCCGAAGTAGGCTATCATGCACACACACACGTGATCTCCGGGGTATGCTTTGACTCCAGACTCGCCATGCAAGAGTTCTACAAAGCTTAGGAAGTTAAGTGGATCATGCTTAAACATAAATAATAAGTGGATCATCCAATCGGAATCCGGGCACGGTCAGGGGCTTTTAACCTAATACATGAAACGACGGTAGGAAGTCACAATGGAATCTCGATTATGGAACCCTTGTTGGGAATCACTTGATAAGCGCAGCGAAATAAATTTAACACTGAACTACATTAGGATCCAAGTGGTTTGATGAAACTAAACAATGAATTAAGGAAATCCAGATCTTACCTCCTATAGATCGAATTCTTTTCGACTAATGCAGATTTTCTTGATCACACACAAATTTGAAGCACAAAGCAGAACTCCTTACTGAAGCGATCAAATAACTATGGCCAAGGCAGTGTAGTGTGCAAGCGCCCTGCAAGGTATCCACAGCAGCTATGGATAGAGGATGGATGTGCTAGCACCTTATGATAAGTCTTTGTCCCCACAAAACCAAAGACACCTATAGTATATTAAAACTACAAGAATTCTCTCTCAGCACTTCAAAAGAACCACATACTTTAGATGTCAACCCATATTTATATCAAGCCTCCCAAACCTTTTATTAAAAGAATTATAGAATTCATTAACTATTAATGGGCTTCAGGCTTGAGCTTGAGCTTAGGCTTAATCATGGGCTAGAAAGAGTCTTTCTAACATCCCCATTACAACATTCTTATGTGTGACCTATGGGTTTCACTGATGTTGGCGGCGAACTCGAATCATATTCTAAGCTCTAAGTTATGGTGGTCTCTAGCGAAGACATTATAACTACAAATCAAGTGAATTCGATGACTACGAAAAAACCTTACCATAGTATGATATTAGTCCTTTGTCACCGATGTCTGGTCAAGCACAAAGCATGGATGAAGTCATCTTTATACAACAATCGTTTCTTGATTCTCAAGTAGTGACTAAACAAGTGATACTTCCTGTCCCAGTCGTTCAGCCATATTCATGCATTTCTATAGGTCATCGAGAGGCCCGATAGACATCTCACTCGAATAAGCGGGACAATTCGCCGCTGTCATTCACGTTTCCTCCATGATTTCTGCATACTAACCGCCTTTATATTACCATCTGTTAAAGACCTCATTGAGCCCATCCAAGACACGAGTTCTTCATGTGAGAATCCATGGTGGTCCAGGTCGAAGGACTCAAATACCACCCTCTTGCAATGATGCTGCTAATGACATAATCCATGTGGTATTTCGTAGTGGGTCAGTCCAAATAACATGAACTTAACTTTATGTATTTATGTTAAATAAATCTTGTGTTCATGACTAGCAAAGCATGGTCTTTTCTCGAGGAAAACATAATGGTCTTACTTCATTATTATTCCTGATAATGATCGACTATGGACTATTTAAAATAGTGTTCTTATGCCTTAGGTTTGCTATCAAGTCACATGCTTGATGACATAAAGCGAACCAACTATTCAAGGATCTGATTCTCAGGTTGAACCCACTGATTTAAATAACAAGATAACATGATAAATGCCTCGTAATAATATGAAGCATATAATGACAATGCCATGCCCTTTGGTACAACACTAACAACCTCTCTAAAACCTCTTAGTCTTAATTATATTTTAAGTTTATCATGAGTTAAATCATAAGTTAGTTGGAAGTAGGCTAAATTGAGTGAATTCTATTTTAACATTGACTGTCCAAATAGGTGAGTTAGATTCAAGTTTAGGGGTACTACAGTCAAACTATACATTAGAGATCACACTTGAATCGCACTTAGACTCCTTGGGAAAAACTATTGGTAACTAAAAAAGCTGAGGACCAAATCTCTGCTTGGTCAGCGAGACTTCTTCCAGTCACTGATTCTTAGAAGATTGAGCAATCAAGGTAGTCCCTGGATCTTTTGAACTAATTCTTGTTGACCCCGTCCACATATCATATGTAGTGGACCATTCTCAGTAATGTTAGTTGAGCTTTATCCCTGTGTGCCCTAGTTAGAGTATGTTCTTAGCAGGACGAGCAAGCTTAAGTTTGGGGTATTGATCAGATGAATCAGCCACATACATTATAGTACAATTTCTATGTGTTTTACGGCTCAACTTGCATGATTCACATTCATATTCAACGATATTGCGCTAATTCCTCTTATAATGTTTCATAGAACATAAGCGATATTGGAATAAAAGGCCTGATGAAGAAATGACCAAAGAAAAGGAGCACAGCAGATCGTCTCGGGTTTGCAATAGCGAGGAGATCTACTCTACGGCGTGAGCGCTTAGCCATGACGAGAGAATTTCTATGCAGCAGAATCTCATCTCAGTGTAGTTTGCTTGGTGCGTGTAGCAGGCCCCTTTTGCTGACTGCGTAGCGGGTCTCCCTTTCCAAAATGGAGCTGTGAAAGAGTTTTGATTTTCTAGGCAGTTGATGGGCTGGGGTTAGAAATATGGGAGTGATTTGAGGCAAAGGGGATTGGAGACGGGGCGAAGACAAGGAGACGGATAGAGAGATTTAGGGATGGCTGGACAGGAGGTGCGAAGGCGACTTCTTTTGTATTTCTTTCTCTAATTCGTGTGATGCTAAATCTTTCAGTTGTAATGAAAATCACTATGAACTAACTTTTCTCTCTAGGGTTCATCAACTTCTACTGCACCATTAATAGTTAATATTTTTTGATTGTGTTTTATTCAATGTCGATATGAATTTCTATGGTTGTTTTACTCACGAATTTAATCACATGCTGTTGTGATATGGCATGCTATTGCTAGAGTCTCATATTGAAGATTATTTCGTGGGACATGGAATTAGAGCAGCTTGGTCATCAGGAATAGAAGATATCGCATTCCAAAGTGTAGCACAAGGATTTTCACATTCATGCATCTCGAGTCGAGGGTGACGGAGATGCAATACCTTACAGAATGAGATAAACGATTATATCTCGTGAATAGCTTAGTAAACGATCAACCCACTAACATGAATCATATAGATATTAAATAAGTGCCTTTATCTGGGTGAAATCCATTAGTCACTTTCTTGTTAGTGAAGGCAAAACCACTAGGCTTTCTCATCATTACTTTAACTTGAATTTAATATCGGGCATTCTTCATTGATTGATTTATTCATAATTACGCTACAAGGCGGATCCAAATAGTATCTAGTCCACTTTAAATCGATTACTTAACGGCTTCTCTTCGTGGTAACGACATGACTCGCTACTACAACTGCGTGAACTTTCGATCTGCTCTCACTTACGTCTGCAGTGCATTTATACCAACTTTTACACGCTCACCAATAGCCCGTCACTAATCCTTTGTCATACATGACTATTTCCTTGCATTACTTTGGAGCAACGATGCCACAGTGAAACGATGGTGGTAGGTGGGTTGTTAGCTCCATGGATCAAGGTAGGAAGTTTTGTCGGGTTTGTCAGGTTAGAAAGCTTTGTTGTTATTTCACGGGAGACTTTATCCATGATCAGGCGATTAAGCGATAGGGCAATGCAAGGAAAACGTGCGTGTCCCCGTGAGTTGCCCTATCTTCATTGCTCTCGAGACAAGAAGCAATGGGTTCTTTGCCTAGGAAGGCAAGCTACGAGTAGGAAATTTGGTATGGCCGGCCGAAGTAGAGCTTTGAACATTTCGAGGCTGGAACGTTGAATTTATGAGGGCTCGAGGCCGTAGGAGCTTTGAGACGAGCTTAAATCGGGCTCAAGCTTGGCGGTTAAAAAAAAAAAGCAGCTTGAGCTCCGTGGGCTCGTTTTCCATGGAGCGAGGCTCGGGGCAACCTCGAGCTCAAGCCCGATCAGGAGCCTAAATAGAAGGACGAAAAGAGATAATGATGGATGTTTTAAAAAATACAAAAACAACCCATCCATGCAGCGTTATTCTTACCTTTACGGTTATTTGTGGGCTTACATCCATTGGGGTGGGGTGGGAAGAACCACTATCAAATGAATAGAATTTGATTTTGAAGAACAAATCTCTACCTTAAAATGGATTTGGAGATCTACTTCAAAAAGCCAAACTAAAATTGCTTAATGAGACATCTTCGAAACATGAACACAATAAAATGGGACCTTAACACTTCTTAAATGATTGAACCATTGGTAAGGTACTTGGCAATATAGTATTAATTATAGTAAATAAAAGTATCGATATCAATTCTCGATTATTTCAGAAAGAAAAGCAGAGGAAGGACAAAGAAAACATATATTCAGTCTAAGTGTTGACATTGTTTTCATTTCCAAGCAGAAAATTGAACCTCAGCTAACTCAGCTATTAATAAATTCTAAATGATCATATTTACTTCAAGGCCAATCCAGGAAATTCAATACAGAATTCCAATCCAAATTATAGAAAAGTATTAAATTTCCAATGGCTCTATAAAATAGTCAGTAAGTGAATATGGTACCTACCTTCCGAGAACACTAGGAACTCAGATATAAAGCTGCAGTTGAACAAAATCGTACAAAAATGCAAATGTAAATTAGGAATATTATTTAATAGAGCAGTCTAAACAAACATAAAACGGAGAATTTAATATCAATGATTTAGCATGAAAAGATCAAAAGGAAATTCAGTTACATTTAATGTAAAAATAGCACGAGTTCGTCGATTTATCATTTAAATCTTTGCTTGGCTAGTATACATCCAAGTGTGTTCTTGATCTACAATTCAAGAATTTAAAAAAGACACTTCAACTATCGACATCTGAGCCAAGCGGTGACATGGAATGGCTTGATTTCAATAATAAATATCCGGTCACAATAGAGTTAAATGCACCTTCGACTAACTACGAGTTCATTGTCAAATGATTTTCCCAGATATTCTAGAAATAGAAAAATCATCCCATGTTTGACCAAACATAAATCTATTCCTGCTTCTTGAAACTATTTGGCAATATCTCTTCTGACAACATAACGTAATACAAATTATAACATCTATGATAAGTTGCTACAATATGATTTCTCAAATAAATACCTACTAAAAATTACTCGCATATGATTTAATACAAGCTCTTTGCGACAACAATCGAAGATTCCAAGTGTGTAAATAAATCATGAATCTTTAAAGCGGAGTTTTATCAATAAAGCTTAATCTTCAAAAATAAATGTACGCATCATAATTTCCCAATATTAAGATTAGATTCTACACAATCCCAAAAGATAATTAAAATCAAAAAAATAATACTAAAGATTATAACATTCAAATTCTCAAATTCAAATGAAATTTTTAAACACATTTCGGCATTGTGGCTTCAGAGTCGGGTGACTCGTCCTCAGCACACTTAAATTGAAGCAATAATTTAATTAGGATCTATTATAATATATATATATATATGTGCTAATTATAAAAATACTACAGTTGAGGTGAAAGCTCTACTCTAAATCATAGCGTAACCAATCCCCAAACAAATCAAAAGCTTGAGCAGTCTGAGCTGTAGACGATATTGATCAAGTACTCTTCTCTGACACTAATCACAAACTCTGAAACAACGGTAGTTATTGGAATGGATAGTACATCGAGCCATTTTAAGATAAGCATCGAAATTTCATAACGTGACTTTCCCACCAATTCAAAAACATCAAATTCATCACAATTTCCATAACCAAACACAAATTCCTTCTTTAAGATAAATGTCAACTAGGTTTTATTTTTCGGGAATGACATCGGAGTGATTTTCGACCCACGCATCAAGGCATCGCTTTCGTTTTCCTTTATAAACATCGATATCACTATTGGCATTACTAGTGTTAGCACTTGTACGCATACATAGATAAATGGCGGTAAAGTGCATGCAAGGATTAATACTTTTTCATTAATACGACTCTACGCCTCTTGTGGAATAAATATGTGAAAACAAAATTTTATGAAATTTGCATTTTGTCTGAGATCTGCACCTCAATTGCCATCGATAAATTACACTCTCCCCGATACTTTGCAAACTTTTCTATTCCATCTTTGGCAGTCATTCTTTTCAATGAAATCTCTAGTGTCCCGAGAATTTCCTTCATTTCAACTTCTTTCCAGATTTGAAGGAACAAATTTGGTCGGATCTACTTAGGAGCTTACGTACTTCTTTGAAACACTTCTAAAAATTGAAACCTGGCGATAATTGTCCCAATCCTCCTCAGTTGGCAACCATTTATAAATTAGATTTTTCCTTGAACCTTGGAAACCTTTGCTTTAAGGCGGAAGTCTTGGGCTAGGCATTGCATGTGTTAATTCCACAGTAAGACATCAGAGTATTAGATGTTTAGAAAGTTGATAACTTTAATTACTTGACAATTTATTTAATTATCATATGAAGAATCTCATGTACCCTTCACTTTCAGGATCTTTATCGTCATCTTGAATCTACGATAGTCCATCTTACCATAGATTAAAACATATTTTACAACAGGAACATGAAATATCTTCATAATTAGTAAAGTTTCCTTTCTCACCAAAATGATCCTTGAAGATTCTTCTTTGCTGAATCATTTGAAGATGCATTATCAATATAACAGTGACTTTCTCTTTAAATATCCAAATCTAAATAAACATTGAAGAATACAATCGGCAATTGCAATCCCAATGTGAGGAGGAGGCAAGCAACAAAAATTCAGTATTCTCTTTATAAATTCCACTAAACATCTAAGTAATAGCGGGTTAGACACATGTACCCAGTGTTTGATTGAGTCTTACCAAATCACTGATTAATAGTTCAAATAACACTTACTTCTTCTGCCTAATTTTCTTACTCATATAAAGTTTTGTCTGTCCGATTCTCAGAAGTGTGGCGTTTGGTGACTAAATCATGGATTAAGTTTTAAATAACACCAATCATGATGCTCATATCAGAAGGTGCTCATGCCTAATAACATCTTGTAAAGCTCTCAACTTTGTCTTTATTAACAATGATGATTGATATAGGATTGCATAGATCCTTATAACCTCAGTGACAACAAACTTGGGGATTCTTTTATCTCAGATGTATAATACAGGCTTGATACACAACTTTCAAATCACCTATTTAGATGACTGAGTAACCTCCCTCTTATAAGCTAACATATTCTTGCGTTGTTGCATTTTGCTATCACTTTATCTTGTCACTCCAGTTGCTCAAATTCATCTGATAGTGATCTTTTCTTTTGTTTAGTAGACATGATGAAGATGATTCAATCCCGATTTCTTCTAGTCATCATATCATCAGGATTTGACATTTCATAAGTATTGTTATTTTAAAGTATCTACCTGTAATAAGATTCAATCAGTGTAATTAAAAAACAAAGTGGTAAAAGCAAGAAATTACACACATGCACGAACATCTCTTTGAAAATTAAGAAGCGATCATTGGTGAGAGGTATTTATGAACTAAAATTATTTCATCAAACTTCTTATATTAATATAATAGTCAGTTGAGTTCTTCTTCCTTCACCCAAAGAAAATTATAAGAAAAAAATAAAATAAAATAACATCAAACTGAAATCTATTATAGAAATCACTCCACAATTTAAATTAAGAGTATAAACAAAACCAGCAACATAATTTTTAGAAATTAAAAAGCAAGTTACTGCAAAAAAAGTATGAGATTAGAATGGTGAAATGCTTGACATGAAGAGATGCCCAGCAAGCAGCAGCCCAGGTTGATTCTTAAATTTGTCTATAAAGAATAGCTAATTTTCTAGGTTTTGAGAAGAATATAAGTGTTTCTGTTCTAAAATATAAATCTATTTTCAATAATGATTTATAGCCTGTAGTCTGACTACAACATGTCTGATACTGTGATACATTCCGTGTTTGTTTTTTTCAGAAGACTAATCTTCACTAATCACTACAGAGGAGTGAGGGTGTTTCTTGCTGTCATTGAGGATCTCATGGAAAAAGGAATGAAAAATGCTGAAAATGTATGAATCATATCATTGGATAGTTTCTTATTTTCGGTTTCATCCCTTTTCCTTTGTCCTAATTCACAGTCCCTTTTTATTTTTAATCTTCACCTGTATAGGCTGTTCCCTCTCGATATCTTCAGTGTTAACTCAATTCACATTAAATGATCTATTGATAGTTAACCATCTTTTTGTCACCACCAAAGTAAAAATGCTTTGTGGTCTCACCAGTTTACTTCATCAATACGTAAGATCAAGAATATTAGCTCCTACCCAGATCTCATTTCCCTGGAAAACCCGAGGAAAACACTTAAATTTCAGAAGAATGTTGAAGCCTTGAAGGATGATTTGGTAAAAAATGCCCAAAAAAAAAAAAAAAAAAAAGCTTTTTAGATCGTGTGGATCTCTTCCTATGAAACACTTGTGTCGACGAAGAAGGAAGCCGCCTGCTAGGGCTGGTGCGGTGGCCGGTGGGTGGTGCCGTCTGTCGTGGTGGTGCTGCTGCTGCTGAGGGTTTTTAAATGGCGAGGAGAGAGAGAGGGTTGAGGGAGGTGTTGTCGTGTTGAGGCCCTTAAGGGATTTAGGGCTGCTGTTGGCTCATGGCTGCTGCTGGGTGCTGAGGCAGTAATCTATGCTTTTCCTCCTGATTTCTCAGCAATAAAACAGAGAAAAGGGAAAATCATAGAAATGCCAGAATTAAAAACATAAAGCAAGTGTATGGACTAACTGCAGAGTAAAAAGTTGCTTACAGATACTAAATTTAAAATATTGTAGCTATCAAACTCCTGGATTTGCGCTGCAGATCGTACCTCAGATAGTGATCTTGAACTCGATGGTCAATACCGAGACACGAGGTGAGTCGAGCTGAAAAGAAACCGCAAATGTGCAATGGAAGCATAGACTGCAGACAACGAATTAGAGAAACCAACTCAACATTAAATCTCTTTGCTTAAAAATGTAGCTGAAGAAGAAGCAGGCGGTTCATGGGTGGGGTCCTAGGGTTTTGCCTGGGTGCTCAGGCGGTGAGACTTGCAGAAGACCCGGGTTTTTAGTTACTCTTTAATTTTTTATTATTTTTGTGAAGGGCTTAAAGGGATAAATAATAAATCGTTTTTATCTCATGAGCTCTAGTTGGGCTCGAGTGCAAACTATCAGAAGAGAGGCTGAAATTAAGCTCAGAAAACAGCTTAGTTTGGCCCCAACTTAGTGAGCGCAAACTTTAAGTAAAATAAACAGCAGAAGTATTTGTTGATTCTTAAGTATATGTGAGTAAGTGCCAAAACAAAACCTGAGAATTTGTGATAAAAAAAATGAGAAAAATAGGGAGTAATATTCTTCTAACAAAACTGATTCAACAGAATCTGGGAGATTTTAAAAGTGAATAAGGGATGAAGAGCAGGGAACGAGGATGAAGAAATAGGTACTGAAGATGAAGAAGTGGAAAATACAGAGGAAAATATGGAAGAAGATTCTGAGGTTGAAGAAGAGAAAACATTGCTTCTTGAGAAGATTAAGAAACCTTATTCAGTAGTAAAACCAACAAAATTTTGTTCTTCCAATAAAGAAATTACATGGGACGGACAGCCGGGGGACAAAACATGTGCACGAGAGACTTTTTACAAACGGGCTATTGTTCGTGTGAATCCAGCCAGTGCTGTTGATGATTTATTACTGGTGAAATGGATGACTTAGATGATGTTTGCTCCTATATGTTTGTGGAAGTATGTTTGAGAATTCAGTGGCAGAAAAAATGGTCATGGCAGACTGATGCTGCGGGGATTTCAGAAGTTCTTGGAACCAGTGCTAATGAGGCAGAAAGTGTTTCTACTAGTAGCTGCTGGTAGTGATCTGACGATATTAACGAAGCAGCAGTGGTCTGTGTGGTTATCAAGTTGACACCTTGAGGATATCAACTGGAAGATTAATGCAAACAATAATAAGATTGACCAGGCAAGGCAGGAGGAGAGGAAGTTGTATTTGGAATATTATTGTAAGCTTATATTGGCCCAGAGGCACTTTTTTTGTCTCTCAAAGGAGCTGAGTATTCTGTTAAGATTTTGTCTACCTCCTTATTATTTTACTAACACAGTGTGACCATGGATACCTCAAGTAGGAAAAATGAGGCTCAAACCTTTGTTGTTTGCCATGTACTGGAATCCAAATTCTCCAAGTCGTACAACTGGCTGACCTAGATCTAAGCTTAAAAGTGAGGAGATTTTCAGACCAGAGGACATTTCACCAGAAAGCACACCTTTCTGATGTTCGAGAGGTAAGAACATATTTTGTCTTTACTGCAGGAACTCTATTCCCAAGAATCATAGGTATTTGCCCCTCTATGTATGGAACAACATGCATCTGGAAATCAAAGCATATATGTTTTCCAAGCACCCCGAGAAGATTTTAATTTATATTCAGTTTCATGGAATGCCACATAGCTCACTCTTAAATAGGTCAGTCAAATGCTTGAATATCTAAACTACAAGTCAAAAATTAGTATCTATAGAAAGTTTGGAAATCAAATTTAAGATTTTCTAATATAAGCATGGAACTTTTTGTGCATTTTCATGATATCCACTGTGGAAATTCTTTTAGGTTTCCTTTTTGAGATTATTTCAGATGTGTGGGTTTCTTCTAGAGTACCTTAGACCAAAGCACAAAATGCTCTACACTGTCCTTTTGTCATACCTGACTGTTTCCTTGCATTACTTTGAACAGTACCCAACTGAAGCTTCATCTTGGTGCCAAAGAAAGTTTCGAGGAGATATGTCGATTCTAACTGATCATATCTCCAAGAAAATGAACGAGTTGAATCTCATCCGATGCCAAGAAGTTTAAAGCATGGTGCGAATTGGCATGAGATAAAGAATGGAAAAGTACTCTTCTCTTTAAATCACATCGATGAATTTGCTTTTGATTTGAATGTCTTCTAATTGCTAATATGAACTATCATCTCAGTGTTGCTTTGCTCTTAAAATTTTACCTCTTTATATTTCTACAAGGTGCCTTTTCTCACACCCAGGACCCTAGGGCGCATATCTTACCTTCTTGGCTGATAAACACAGCTAGAGATAGTATCGAAGTCTGGGAGAGGCGCTGGACTGGAAGAGGACATTTTCCTCCTATAACAAATCTCAGCAATGGTAAGGTTGGAATGTGTTTTCACCCTGATCAGAACAGGATCTTTTCATTTTTAGTAGATAATGCTTGTATAAGAGTAGTGTGATCTGCTGGTTGTTTCTTTCTCATCTTTTTTTTTGCACCAGGGAAGGAATATTTGGCATGATCAGATGAGGCATAAGTCTTTATCTAGAGTTAGACATGATTAAGCCTTGCCCAGCAATAAGTTATTTCGCAAGTCTCTGCTTGATTAACAGTTTGATACACATTCACACACTTGAACCTTTGTTCTGTGTATGAGTTAGGTGTAATAAATTAGATTAATTTACCCTCGACTTGCAAAACCCATTAATAATGGGTTTTTTGCTCAATCTACATCAGAAGATTTTGATTTGAATAAACATGATTATAATCTTGCGTGTTGACTCATTTAAAATTTTATTTTGAACAAATAGGACGATTGGGTCATAAACAAGTCATATTGGAAGATGATTCATATTGACTCAAATAAGACCTTGCTCAACTTGATTATTGAATAATACATTGTCATTGGAACATAAGCATGTTGTAATGATTTTCTTCAATGTTTATAGCAGGTTTATGATTCTACGTCCTTGAATATTTATGAATTGCTTGTGGTTTCTTTCTTCTTTTTAAATACTTTTTGTAGGGATGGAAAAGACAAAAGGGTGAAACAATGGTGCAGTTTCTGAGACTGATGCTGAAAGTCAATGCTGGGGTGAACCAAATGAAGGCAGAAGAGATCTGGCTCAACAGCATTCGTTGGAGTTGCTATACTTGCCTCCTCTGGAAAAAAATGAGAAAGAAACAAGGAGTCTCTACACACCAAACCAAAAGTAGTAATATCTACAACAACAAAAAAACCGATCAGCAGAATCTGGGGAGGTTTGCATAACAACTAACCAAAATCTAGGGAATGGTTAGCATGATCAGATGTGAGGCATAAGTCTTTATCTAGAGTTAGACCATGATTAAACTATAACCATCAAGTTATTTCCATAAAGTCTGCCTGCTTGGATAACAAATTAATTTTGATACACATATTCACACCACACTTTAGACAACACAATTTTCTGTTGTTTGAGTTGAGTATGTCGCATTTGAGTTAAATTTATATCGACCTGCAAAACCCCATTTAATAAATAGGTTTTTTTTTTGCTCAATCTACATCAGAAGAATTTGATTTGAATAAACATGATTATAATCTTAACGTATTTGACTCATTTAACATTTTATTTTGAACAAATAGGACGATTGGGTCATAAACAAGTCATATTGGAAGATGATTCATATTGACTCAAATAAGACCTTATTCAACTTGATTATTGAATGTACATTATTAAATTGGAACATAAACATGTATTGTGTGATTTTCTTCAATGTTTACTTCTGTTCTGGGAAGTTTGTGATTCTACGATCATGAATATTTATGAATTGCTTGTAGTTTCTTTCTTCTTTTAAATACTTTTTGTAGGGATGGAAAAGACAAAAGGGTGAAACAATGGTGCAGTTTCTGAGACTGATGCAGAATCCAATGCTGGGGTGAACCAAATGAAGGCAGAAGAGATCTAGCTCAACAGCATTTGGTGAGTTGCCTGTACTTGCTGCTCTCTGGAAAAATGAGAAGAGCAGAGGAGTCTCTACCTGGAAACCAAAGGAAAGTAATGTTATTCTAGCAACAATCGATCAACAGAATCTGGGGAGGTAACAACTAACCGAAAAGTGAAATGAAAGCAGAGGCAGGGATGAAGAAAGCGGAACCGGGGTGAAGAAAGCGAGCGGGATGAACAACTGGAAATGAGGATGGAGAAATGCTGAACAAGGATGAAGAAACTAGGAATGAGAATGAAGAGATAGAGAATGATGATGACAATGAAAGGGTGAGAACAAGATACATTAAAGAAGATTCTAAGGTTGAAGGAGAAAACTTTGCTTCTTAAGAAAAGTAAGAAATCATTCAAGCGGTTAAACCAACAAATTCTTTGAACAAAAAAATTACATGGGATGGATAGAATTAGCATAAATCAACATTTATTTGGGTTGATTGTATTTAGCTATATTTAGTTTACTAATTGAAGTTGATTGGTTGACAATCAAAAAATAGTCACATGTACTCTGTATTTATACCCTTGAGATAAATGAAATGAATAATTACGCAATTTTCAATTTGACATCAAGTATTGGAAAAACTCTTCGATGTTGTCTTTCTTTATGCAATTTTGGCCTTTTCCTTCTTCTTCTTCTCTTTTTTCTCTTTCTCTCAGTTCCTTATCATGTCTGAGAAAATTGAGGTGAATATTCTTAATAACAAGAAGCCATATATAGTGATTGTTCACGAGACTTCTTTTCCAATGATATCTATCAAGTTAGATGGTACAGAAATTGTGTTTGGTCTCAATTGAGGTGCATTTAATGGCAAGGAATAAGAGATATCACAAGAAGGAAAGTACTTTTTGTAAAAGACCAACTATAGTGAATGAGTTATAGATTACGATGATCAAGTCTTGGCTCATCAATTCCATGTCCGACAAGCTGATGGCACATTTTGTGCAGTGTGGAATGGTTAAACAAGTTTGGTATGCTGTCAAGATGAGCTATTTAGATGTCTCAGATTCTTCTCGAGTACGCAGACGGATGAAGAAATCATTCCAATCATGCTAAGGGTCATCTTTGAGAATCTTCCTGTATGATGAACTCCACTTTTGGAACTTGATTATCGTAGGACCAATGATATGGAGTATGATATTGAGGAATGAGATAAAATCTATATATTGATTCTTTGGTCTTGATGCAATATGGATCAAGTTAGTGGTCGGATCTTGGTTGCCTGTCTTTTACCAAGGTTAGAGGAAAACTATTCACAAGTTCGTCATGAAGATCAAAGTCAACTCACCATGGGAACTTAAGATTGATCAGAAGTGCCGTCCCTTACTGTCCAAAAGAACAACTCTTAACCAACACCTCCTATTCGCTCTTCATTTACTTTTCGTTTCAACACTCACTATAACAACACAAGGCACACCAAAGATGTTTGTTGGAAGAAGCATGGCTATTTGGAGTGGTACAAACTTAAGCAAGATGAAAAGAAGAATAAAATACTTGAGTTCTTTGTTTTACGGATTACAAACAATGTATTGCTTCTTGTGAAGAGTTTCATGAGAAGGGAGGAGGAGATAAACTCCCTCATATCTCATTAATGATAACGAACTTTGATCATTACTGACTTATTATTGCTAATTAATACAAAATAGATGTTACTCGTTGGTCATGTATTTGCATATGATGAGGCATTTCTATAATATTTTAATGATATATATATATATATATATATATATATATATATATATATATATATATACTCACATTTTCTATTTTTCTGATGCGGTTGCGGAGTGGAAAATTTGGGAGATCCCATGGTGACAAGTCTTCAACATCTTGTCTTGTCACAACAATGCTATCGGGAAGTATGCTTTAGGACTCGTCTTCAAATGTGATCAAAAAACATCATACATAGTAATTAATCAGAAATGAAGAAAAGTGAATTTGAATGACAGATGTGACACATTTGATGCTATAAATTTGAGGCGAAGTCAATATCAACGATAATGCTACTCAACGAGAATGCGATTTTCACTCGGAGGAGAAACTAGCATCGGAAAATGAAAAACCTCATTAGGACATCGAACCCAAAGAAACATTGTTCTTATCCTGAGATATTATTGATTTGTGGAGATTTGGTATTATATTGCTGCGCGGAGTAGTTATTGGTGGAAGCGAGATAAGCTTACATGGTATTCCTCCTTATTGTCTAGGGTTTTGTTTCAGAACTCAGATGGAAGACAAATGCCTTATGGCAGAGTGAGGCAAGGAGGATTTTGTGGGTACCATGGCCTTTGGCCCAACACTTAAATTCAAAAGGCTTAGACATATCAAATCCATGAGCTGGGCTGGCGAGGGCTCGAAGTACCCTTGCCTACGAGCGGGCCCAATGTCCTCCATGAACCACGAATCAGAACCCGCGGATTGAATCGGCTTGTGGATTGCCGATTCGTGAAGGCCTACGAGATTTATTGCTCGGACACATCATCTCTGATCGGCACGATCCTCGACAAAACCGGCCAGCGGTATTCAGGAAGCGATCCACTGCGGCTGAAACACATCCTCCCCCAGTCACGTACGTAGCCACTTAGGATGATCGAATGATTCTTGGCGAAAGATTGAATGGCAGTTTATCCGAAAGGAAGAAACAGGCCTCGGCGTGCGAATCAAGTGCCCCTTCCCATTTAGCAAACCCGATCACTTAACTTTCCGCAAAGTGGACCATCGTCCTCAGCCACTACCATGTAAATAAGGAAGGAATCCTGTGAGGAAAGAGCGTAACACCCCAAAAATACCCTAGAATTTTTATAATAATTTTATTTTATATTCCGGGTATGAATCGAGCCAAACTTGGGTTTTTCCAGGAAATTGATAAATTGTGAAATGTGAAATGAATATGTGATTATATGATTAAATGTTATATGCTAAAATGAGAAATTGATTGAACCCGGAAATAAACCCAAGTTTAAAAAGGGAAAATTTGGAATTGGTGAAATGAGGACCTAAGGGTCATTTGAGAAAATGTTTATGTGTTTAAGTGCAAATAGAAGTGATATATGTGCTATAAGGTAAATTGAGGCAACTTAAATCCAAAAATGGGTTTTTGATGTGCCAAACATGGCCTTAGGGTGAAAACATAAGTTAAGGCATATTTGGTCTTAGAATGGCCATTGTGCAAAATTGTTTTTGGAGGCAAGAGAGATAGAGAAGAGTTAGGGTTGAGGAGAAATCAAGCTTTTGGTGGGAGATCATCCCCATTTCTGGTTTCCAAGTGATCAAAGAGGAAAAAGGAAGCTAAGGCAAAGAGTTTCAAGGGATTTAAGGTATGAACCTAAACCTTAAAAAGTTATATTTGATGTTTGGGTTAGAAAAACCCTAATCCATCCATGGGTTTTGCTCATGGTTGGTTTAGGATGGTATTTGGATGTTAGTGGGAGTGATTCCCATGTTTTGTTTGGTTTGAGGATTTTGGAGAAAAATCGCGAAGAGCAAAAGCGGAAATGCGGGCATATCGCGGGCTCCCTGCGCTGCAGCGTAGGGAACCACGCCCGCAGCGCGTAGACCTACGCCAAAGTGTGGGATCCCACTTGGCAGGTAGCCAGGAGCCGAGGTGCTAAAAATGGCACCCTCGAGTGCGCCGGAGACATAGCGAAGCTACACCGTGGCCAGAAGGCTGCGTCGTAGTGTGATAGTGCCTGCGACGTGGCTCTTTTGTTATGGGCGTAAATTTTGGATTTTGTTCCGAAAGTCTTGTTTTTGTACACCGATAGTATAGGAACCCTAATAAATTACTAATGTGGGTTCAAATAAGAATGAAACTAAAGGAAAAATGTACTGTACCTCGTCGCCTCGGCGAGTTCGTCTTTAGGTAGACTTAGTGTCTTAACCTAAAACCGTTAGTGAAGATAAATTGTCATTCACTAAAAATGTATAATAATTGTTTATCCACTAAGAGTGGCGTAATTATTATTGACTAGGGACGGGTGGGGATCACCTAGCACAGGACGAATCGAAGGGAAGAGCTTGGTAAACGACCCGGTTTGTTCCTTTGGCCCTGTCCTTATTTCCAAGTGTTTGGTAGTATACCAAATAAAATGCAATGATTATGGAATAGTATATCTTCGAAATGATATTACGAAAGTGCATATGGATTTGAAAATGTGATAATTGAAATGTTTGACAATTAATTGCATGTGAGTGATTAATTGAGTTGCAAATGAATTGGTCAATTCTTGACATCTCGAATTGAATCGATATACTGAATGCCGACATGGCGTGATGCACCAATCGACATCCATCATGAAGGCAAACCGAAATTGTGCAATGTCCCACATGGCGGGATGCACCAATCGGCATCTGTCATGCTGGTGTATGGCATTGTTAAAATGTTCCACTTTGCGGGATGCACCAATCAGCATCCATCATGATTGCATATGACATTTTTAAGTGACCACATTGTGGGATGCACCAATCGGCATCCGTCATGATGGGAGACCGAAATTGTTAAATGTGTAAGCACATTGCAGACAACAAAATGGCGGGTTTGCGAATGGAATCCATCATGAATGTGAATTGTATAGACAAAGTGAAATAACAAATTTTAATGAGTATAAATGGGATTTTGTAAAATTAAATACATCCTTGGGAGTATGTTTGAATCTCATGATTTGAGTTAAATAAATTGGTTGCATATGAAAATGCATATTTTGATATGATCAATGATTTGTAAAGTGAAAGCATGTGAAAATGAATAAGCATAAGTATAGTTTGATATAAAAGGCATGGTTTAATGATAAATGCATGTCATGTTAAACTGAAATTTTGAATATAACTGTATAGAACCACTAAGCATGAAAATGCTTAGCTTGTAATTTTTTATCTATACGCAGGTTTCGAGTAAACAGGAAAGAAGGCTAGATCAAGAAGCGTAGAGTCATAGAGAAAATTGCAGCGTATAAGTATATACCCCGTCATATGCATATAATTTCTTTTTGAAAGTGTGACATTTTGTGAACAAAAGAGTTAAACTCTGAACTATTGTTTTGTATATCATTTTGTGAAGGCATGATACGCCATTTTGTAAACAAATCATTATGGAAGTAAATGTTTAGGGCACCTGCATTTGAAATGCTTCAGCGTAGTGAAAACCACTAAGCGAATGACATAAATCAAATGTTTTGATAAGATAAATGAAAGCGGTGGAAATCGTCAGACTCCCGGTTGGTCACGCCTTTGGTCGGGCCAGGGATTCGGGTCGCGACACTTTAAAAAAAAACGAATAAATGAAAATTAAATAAAAATAATTAAATAAGGATCGAAACGGTTGAATCGCGATCGAATCAGTCGGAAAGAGGGTGCTACAAAGGCTCGAATACCCTGCGATGAAGCTAACGTACTTTCTCGATTTCTCGGTCGAAGCTGCTTTGTCGGAGAGGCGGTCGGCATACCGCCACCAGTTCCTTGTTTGTTTTATAGGTCCTTGCTGCTAGGTTGATGCCCCGACGATCCGGTGACTCTGAGAATCCCAAAGACAACAATTGGCGCAATCTGTGGGAACGACCAAGCAAAAATTTTTATTGGCGACGTGTGAGAGCTTGGCTACGTCGGCTATCAAGTAATCCCCCACACCCCGATGTAGCCGGTGGCCCGCTCACTCATCAGGTCGTGGATTCTGCTCCCGGTATCGCGGTAACCCGACAAATCGACCCGCCGAGGACCCGGTTTCTTGGTGTCAAGATATGGAAACGAAGCAAGAAGAGCAGGCCAGACATATGGCTGAATTGCGGGACCGTGCTGATCGTCTACAGCAAGAGAATGATCACCTGCGGACTCGTTTGGAAGAGGATCGAAGTGAAAATGCGAGAGGGAGCAGCCATTCTGCACCTCCGGTCAAACAAAATAGAGGCAAGGAGCCCATCCTACCAGGCGACAGTGATGCAACATCGGACGATGAGCTATCCTTTAGTAGCTCTCCGCTACCTGATCTTTCACCCCTAAAGAACCCGCGTGGAGACTCATCCCGAGAATGGGGCCCCGCGCCTTTCCAACCATTAAGTCGATGGCATGCATCGTCAGTACAAAGAAATCGATGAAGGGAAGCGATAGCCGGTTGGAGAAGGGCGAATGTGCCGTGGCGCAGGAGGCTTAGCACCACCATTTCCGTTCACATATCCACCTTTGAAATTTGCACATACTGCATATGCTTACATCTACCATGTAGAGTTATGAAGACATTCTATGTCGCCTACGTTGGGCGGTCACATCTTGGCTGACGCCAGTGGCTTTTTCATACCCACTTTTTCCTTGTATGATGGCTCCTCCGATCCATACTATCACATGCTACATTTCAACCAGGAAATGATACTTAATGTGGGAAACGACCGCTTACTATGTAAAGTGTTCGACTAGCTTAGACTATTACCACTTGGCGGTTCCACAAACACAGATCTATCAGCCTCGTTGGCAGGTTGTGGGGTTGCATTGTTTCCTAGTACCTATGCTCAGTTCGATAGAAGGGAAATATCGATTTTCTGAGCCATGCTTGAGTGTCTTTAATCCATCCGCGATTTCATTAGAAGATTTGGACAGGTCGTCCAACAGATTGATTCGTACAATATGGATGAAGTTTTCTAGAATTTCCAAAGGAGATTTGGGCCGATCACCCCATTCTTTTACACTCACTTGTCACCTGAATCAGCTGCGATAATGGAGGAATTTATGCAGAGCCGGGCGGATAGCTATTCAACACTGGAAAACAATATCCGGGCAGCCTCTTAAACCGTGATGATCCACGACTCAAAGCGTGAGCCGGCCAGCAGGGACCGGTCGAACAAAGGAGAGTTAGAGTAAGAACCAGAAGCATCGGATGAGTAAAAATAAAGAGGCATGGTTCTCTGAACATCTCTTAAGACGAGGACTCTTCCTCTCATTCGAGATCACGACTTCAAATGGCCCACACCAGGTGAGTCAAATCCTAGATGCGAAGGCAAGCAGTCTACGAGATGTGATACCGCGGGAGACCATGGGCATGAGCAATCGATAGCCGAGCACGAGAATTTTAGTGAAGAGGTTATTCGGGGCCGGCCACCTCGGGAGATATGTTTAAAGGCGATTAGTAGTGCTAGGTGCTTGCGATTGAAAGAATAGCGGCCCCAGTCGCGAGCTCGTTTGAACCTCGGCCCACTACAAACTACATATTGGCGACTCGGTGGCTTGATGATATCATTCTAAGCGCCCGAAAAGGTGTGCGGTGCACCACAATCCGATCAGTGAATACCATCTACATCCCCAAATAATGTGAGCAATCCAGCCAATTGACGGCCCTATATCCTTTCCCCTTAACAACCCATCCAGGGTCATTACTCCGCACCACAATGCACTCATACTTACTCTATGTATTAACGATTTTGATGTGCACAGAGTACTAGTTGACCCTGGCAGCGCAGCTGACCTGTTACAACTACCCGCCTTCAAGCAGATGAACACATCTTTTGATAGGCTGAGTTTTAATGGTAGAATCCTATCCGAGTTTAACGAGGCAACCACGGTAACGATGGGCAACATTACTCTCTTCGTCAAGGCAAGGCTGGTAGTTCAGCAGGTCTTATTTTCGGTTGTCGAGGACCTGGGCCCGTCTGATGCCATTGGTAGCCGGGCCGGTTATTGTGATGTGTGATTTGTATGAAGAGCTAGGTAAAGCGCCTATGTGCGTAAGTGCCGCAACGTCATATCAAGTAATATCGTATACCCTAAGTACGGATATCGATCCAAAGGGAAGTGTGTTGACTCTTGGAATTATTTTTATGATATTATCGGACTTAAACTCTTAATAAATGTCTAACTAAAATATGGAATTAAAACTAAATCTAATTAACTTATAGAAATCACTTTAGATATGAAAACTAGAATTTATCTCCCTGCCTCCTTTGATGGAAGTTTATCTAGAGGAATTCTTGTTCGTCTATTAATGTGTTTCTTGATGACGGGGTGATCAATACTCTGAGATACCCTACTCTGAAGGTATATCTTGCCTATCTACGCCCGGTAGGGTTGGGTGCATCTACGCCCCAACCCTGCTCTAAAATACTTGAGATTCTCAAACCTAATGCATACACTAGGAATCGGATATCTCTATTATTTGATTGACCAGGGTTGCTCTACTCATATCCCTGGGAGTCCTTATCTCTCAATCTCGGATACCTAGCAAGATCATGCTAATGTTGGCCAAACATCACTATGAAAATAAACCACCTATGTAGAACAATCAATATAAATCATGAATAAACTGAATAATATAAGATTTAAACCTTAATCCATACAACTGAAGCAGGGTTCAAAAAAACCCCATAAATAATTCTAGAACATATCGGAATTTAATTCAAGCATGGTTCTATATATCAATAACGTTTTTGAGAAGAGAAATACAAAAACATGAGTCTTCTCGATCTCTTAGGTTGCTCCTGCTTCGTTTCCTGCACCACGTCAGTACATTCTTCGATAAACTCCGAAAATTAGGTCTCCCGTCTTTTATATAATTATGATGCAGGAATTGCAGGAATATCACGACGTTGCAACGTCACAACGTTGGGCTGCTCTTTAACTTTTACTGTTGTTGACCAAACATCGCGACGTTGCAACTGGGTTTTCACTTCTTCTTTGCGCCCCAAAAGCTTCGAAACCAATCTAATTCAATTCCGCAATAACACAAGATCCAAAAATCAGATGTCCGGCAATAACACACTTATTAATATAAAATATAACTAAACGCATTTCAAGGGACGCTGATATGACATGAGCGCTTGCATTAACCATCATCGTCATGCCTAGCTGCATGCGATGAAAGTTGTGCCCTTGACCTACCATCAAATGACATTCACCCAACCGCGTCGGAAAATCGACCCAGCAAATCCAACTGAAGAAATTTCCTGCTAAAGGCAATTAACCTGTCAAGACAAGAGCATGAGAAAAGCGAAAGCTCCTCCAATCCGACCCTCGAGACCTAGACCTCATAATAGCAATTACAACTCGCCGCCCAAGTAAGGGCAGAAGACAAGGAGCGAATGGCCGTAGACCCCCTAGAATCAATATTCCTAGATGGGCTGGATAAATCAACATATGTTAGTTCCCTCCTTATCCAATTCAGAGAAGGAACAACACTAGCAGTTTCGCCTTAATATGGATGTATTCAGACATGGTTAGCATTAACCCCGTACAAGCCTCTCACAAACTGAATGTCATCCCTTCAGCCAAGCCGGTTAGATAGAAAGTGAGGCATTTCCACCCGGATCGTCATCAGGTTATTTAGGCATTAGTTGATAATCTTTTGAAAGCAGGATTCATCAGGGAGATAAAGTACTCAGAGTGGCTGGCCAATGTGGTGGTAGTCTCAAAAATCCCAGAATGGAGAGTGTGCGGGATCACACGTATTCAACGAGTAAGACGCCTGGAAGACAAACTTCCTCTACTCGTGATAAAACCGTGATAGCCAACGCACGGCCAACCAAGGGATGTTGTTCCTGGATACCTTCTCGTGATATCATCAAATACCCATGCATCCACCAGATGTGATGTAGTTTGGCTTAAAGAATGTCTAGGGCAATGACGAGGTTAACACCAAGATGTTCGTGCCACTACTAGGAAAACCATGTAGGTTTACATTGATGATATTTCGTAAAGTCCAAAGAACGCCCTAATTACGCCGAACACCCGCAGCAGGCTCAACTCCTGGGCGGTGTATGGGCATGAAGCTCAATCCCTGAAAGTGCGCCTTTGGAGTCAGTGCGGGCCGATTCTTGGGTTTCATGGTGACTCGAAGGGGGATAGAAGCCAACCCCGCTCAACTTAAAGCTATTTTTGAGTCCCTGGCTCTCACTTCAAGAAAATGAGTATAGTAGCTTACTAGCCTCGCCACACACTGGAAGTGTTCATCTCTCGACAGAGGACCGTCTAAGGTCGTTCTACCCTCGCGGGGGCCAAACCCAGCTCGCATGGAATGCTGAAATGCATAAAGCCCTCACAACAATCACAGTATCTTACAAACCTTCGCTCCCAAGGCCTCAAGCCAACGAAACTCTCTTCGTATATTTGGCAGTTTCAGATGTCTCTTAATACTGAAAATGGCTCTATTCAAGGAAGACAGAATAGGAAAGAAGAGGCTCAATATTTTCTGGCCTTCGCCAGTCATACCACGGAAACTCCGATACAGCCACCTCGAGCAAGTGCATTAGATTCCTCCCAGGTAGCAACAACAACTGGGGAGAAGCTCTGCCCATACTTCCAAGCACACCCCATTGTTGTGCTAACTGACCTCCTTCTTTAGAGCACCATTCATAAGCTTGACTTGTCCGGGAGGATGGCTCGATGGGCAATTGAATTGAGTGAATTCGGTATTCAGTATAAGCCAAGATTAGCTAAAAAAGGACAGGTTCTGGCGGATTTTATAGCAGAGATGCCCCAATCTGGAATGAGCTAGGATAACTTGAATTGGTGGACCCTTAATGTAGACGGGACATCTCGGCAAACCGGAGCTAGCATCGGTTTGCAACTTAAATCTCCGACCGGGGAAAGATTGAGTAGGAAATCCTTTTGTGCTTCAATGCCTCTAACAACGAATCAAAGTATGAGGCCATCCTAGTTGGAATCGAATCGGGTGCAGCCTACAAGGTCACCGACAAGCTTCTCGATTCAAAGTGATTCTGGCCGTGGCAGTAGCGGCAAACTCAGAGTACGAGTCATGAGACTTCGAATGGCAAAAGTATGTATCCTCGGTTACAAAGCCATAGCTTTTTCACTGAAGCTCGAACACATCCCTGTGGATCAGAATGAGAAAAAGCAACCGCCTTAGCCGTCAGAGTCGCTCTTCCGATAATAGAAATAATGGAACCCGCACATCTATTATCGCCCGTATTCTTCAATTATCAATATCTGCAAAGCATAGGTGGACACTGTCTCCTTCTGAGTTAACCTCATATGCAATATACCAACACTGAGAACTCCTAAATGAAAGGGACAAATCTCACAAGATCCAACTGTGTGGTTAGATTTTCTGCTGGCTGAAAGCAGCTGTTTAAACGATCCCTAGACTCCGGGCCAGACCTAAAGCGCTTAACCACAAACAGTGGATAATATGTATTAAATTTAATTACATGAAGGGATATGTGGTAATCATCCGTGCGTAGAAGACCAAAACATAGAGTTCAACACATAAGATTCGCCAACCACATGATTTGACAAAAAGGATTACGCATGCGTGATCGATGCCAATGGAAAGCTCCCGTCTGAGATCACCAACAGACTCACTTCAATACAGCCCCCGCCTTCCTCAATGGGGAATTCATATAGTCGGGTCAGCTCTCTACCACCACGGCTTAGGAAAATTATTACCGTAATAATGATTATTTTAACAAGTGAACAGAGGCCGAGGCTTGCACTTAATTCAAGATAAGAATGTCAATTCTCAACTACTGGAAATATCATTGTTTACTCCAAGCAGTATACATTAGTAAATCAGACACAAGAACCTGACTCCAATTTGATAGCCTGCATACAGAACTTCCATGGAGCTGAAAATTGAAGAATCTATACTCTTAATCTCACTCTTATAGAGCCTACATAGTAATTCACCAAGTAGAAGCTTCTAATAAAACCCTATCGAATCGCCTTAAAGAAATCCATTAGATTTTAGCTAAAGGCAAAGTGGTAGATTATGAACTCCCCTGTGGCCCATAAAACACTTATCAACCGGTATATCCCCCTTCGCACTCACTGCTGACAGCTATGGCCTTGACCAGAATCAAGAGTATGTCTGACGTCTAAACTCAATGATATCTCTGAGGCAATAATACCAAATGTGATTAAAGACCTCATATGGCGATGAACTACGCGCAGCCATTGTGGCGACTAGCATTGTACCATGTAGTTAAAGAACCTATAAGTACAATGCACGTGTGGAAACCCCTTAATCGCAATGCATATGGACTGCCTCGAGAAAAGTTCGAGAACAATGTTCATCCTCGCCAAATAAAAATTTCAAGCTAAATTGGGAAGGACCGTATATTGTAACGCAAGCCGACGAATCTAGATCATATGCATTAGATAAACTATACGGGACACCTGTACCTAGAATGTGGAATGTTATGCACCTTAAAAGGTACTATCAATAAAGAATGATTCAATCTCTAACCCATGGTTTGATCCTCACCTCGCCATAAAGTCCGGGTAAAGTTAATGTCCTACGGGCCCAACATGGTTGATTCCCAGCTGGTTCATTACAAAGCTCGGGTAGGGTTGATGTCTTACCAGCCCAGTATGGTTGATGCTCAGCTGGTTCATTACAAAGCCCAATTGCATTGATGTAAATGGCTAGTAATGGTCGATGCCCGCTGTTCATTACAGCCCAGGTGTTTGTATGTCCCACTCGCCAAGATGAAGATGCTTAGTTAGTTCATTACAAAGCCCTGCAAGCAGCGATGTCCTACCAACCCAATTCCTGGTTGATGCTCACTGGGCTTTCGCTTCTATAAAGCCCAGGTAAGGCTGGAGGTCCCACCTACCAGATAGCTCGATGCTCAGCTGTCTGTCTTAGTTGCTGAAGCCCGAGTGGGAGGTGCAGAAAAGGTGGCAATGAACCTGTCTCATCTGAGTGTCTTTGGCCTGTAATTCATATCTATGTCCCACCAGTGCATTTCACCTGCCTACCCTAGCTAAATGAACCGAATTGATGGATTCGACAAAGAGGAAGAAACGATATCATATTTTGCAAACAACACACCTTTTATTAGGAGCTTGCTACAAATAACAAAAACTCGGGGATACGTAAACACGGGTTCAACTAGAAATGGAAAACACAAACTCTACCTCCCCGCCGTGAGACATTGGGACCCCACTCTCCCTGCTACTCTACTAGAAAGAATCGATCATTACTACCAAGCTAAGGGCAGAGAGATGCTCGCCTCGCCGCTAATATCTCGTCTTGCTGACTCCAATGGGAACCCCTCTGACGTAATCATCGCCACTCTTAAGCGAATATCGATGGTCGCAGCCATGTAGACAAAGACCGGGGCACGAGGGTTGATAAAGAACTCGGGATAACGACTTAGACGCGGCCCGCATCCTCTCAATAAGAACCACCTGCCGACTTCCATAAATATTATGTGTGTTAACAACAAACCGTGAACCATAGTTGAAAATCACCAAGACCCTCCTCATAAGCCTCCAAGGCCTTTTCTTTAAGTGGATAACCGCTTAGACGTGTCTCGCTCGTCCGGGAAACCACTGCTACTTCCATACATAGCTATGTGTGTGAAAGCACAACAACCATAACCATAGTTGAAAATCACGTCAAAGCCCCCCTCATAAGCCTCCTCTAGGGCCTTTTTATCTTTAAAGGCCTGCGCTCGGATAGCAGACACTTCATCCTTACTAGTCCCGAGCTCTAGAAGTAGAGACTTGTTTCACCTTAATCGCACGGTTAGCCTCGGCTTTCCGCTCTTCTCGCATAGCCTCCTCTCAAACGTCATGGACCTTAGCCAACTCCTGACTCCTGCCCTTACATCTCGGCATCCCCGCCACCCATCCATGCTGCCATCGAGGGGCTTCGTGGCGAGCAAAGATCTCTCTCCCGCCTACGGCCACCTCCTGACGCCTCTCCGCCTCCTCTCCAAGACCGACCCGACCCCGTTTCTCTGGCCAGTGCCAAGCACTCGCACCATGTGGTTAGAAATGGCCTATTGCGTTAGAGTCAGCCAGTCCGCATCCCTCGCCAAGACTGGAATCTTCTCACTATGCTAGTAAAGTCATATTTTGATAAATGTAATGGCCCGCAAAGAAACTGGTCAATGGGGCAAGAATAACTCAGGGGTCATAATACTAGAACAATGCACAAGAATGAACATACGTCCGCCGACCGATCGAAAGCACAAGCAGGTGTTAGCATTATGTCTTCAACCACCGCTTCAGTTCATCCTTACAAGCATGGAAGTAATGACCGTGACAACATATTTTTCGCTCTTCCTACTCACGCGAAGCAAGCATCCGAAGTAAGGCAGATACAATCGGGTGCATATGGGCAGCCTGTGGATTCGGGCCCCATTAAACCGCTCGATTGATAATCTCCCGGCACCTCTCTGCCTAGGAACTGATACTTCCTCCATGGGGGGAGCCTGGCCCTTTTTTGAGAAATAATACAAGAATTCAACAAAGGCCGACGTAGCAACTCGCTTCATCGCGCCTACCCGGCAACTTAGCTTTATCTAACCAAACCAAAGAATCTCGCTTCAGGAATCTCCTCCCGGGACCTCCGCATAAGCTGGGTGGAGACCTCTCCAAAACCCCCAGGCGCCTCCGCTTCCACGGCCATGAGCAAAGCCCATCTCGCCGAATCCAAAGATTGCCAGACATCCGAACTCGCTTCTGATGATCGTCACCGCTCACCACCACCCTGGTTAGCACCCACCCGCCGCTTTAAAGTTAGCACTTCATTCAGAAGCCCGTGCGCCGGCGCCGCAGATAAGATCAACCATCTCATAACCGTAGGATTGCCCCGATAAAATAGCTCCACCTTTTCGCATCTATCACATATGCCAAGTAGTTTGGCCACTCACTTTCGAACCATAATTCTAAGAGTAACAACTGGGATAAGATAGAGAGGTGGTTCGACCTCTCACCGATAAAAGTCATTTCTCACCACTCAAGGTCCTTAAGGTCACCTGTCTTCATTCTTCTACAATCAACTACCACTCGTGCCTGACAACCTCATTCATCCCCAATATCACATCAACTCTAAAATGAAACCCATCAAATCTCCTGTAAACTCATACCTTCATATTCTAATGGGACAACTTATGTAATCTATTCAATGACACTATCGAGCCTAAACTTTCCATGCTTACCTCATTAAGACCGACAAGATCCGCAGCAGAGTCACGTCATCCTTTAAATGCAAATGGCCGTACGCCACAAACAATTTCAAATCATTTACAAAATTTCAAAATCATTTGTAAACGCCTAAACTCAGCTCCCTGACATCACTTAAGTAAATGTTCTTTTACCTTTTAAATACCTATTCATTTAAACAATACTTGCTATACCATTCTTAATATGAATCAATTAATATTCATTTAAAACATAATTATTTATGGGTATATGATATCATTGATCTTAATCACATTCTTTGACATAAAAAGAATATATATATACATTCTTAATCAAATAGCTCCATAATCAGTTTTGAATAATTAATCTGACAGTTTAAAGCGTGTGTGTGTTAACTCGGTACGCCTTATGTGAGCAAGTGCACGCCATTATCAAGTAATGTTACAGTATACCTAAGTACCTGATTTATCGATCCACTGTAGAAGTGCTCGACTACTGAATGAATAGCCTTTGAATATTATCTCGACATGTTTTCAGTGACAAATTAACTAATGTGTGAGGTTAAACTAAACTAATTTATCTTAGTAAATTACTATAAAGATGTAGACTAGTGGCTTCCATTCCCGCCACTTCTCGATGATTACTACCACGTAAATTACTTTTGCCCAAATTATTCGCGACTTATTGATGGCGGGTGATCGTGCCACTATGATACCCTCCTCAAGGTGTATCCGCCATCTCGCTAAGGCCAGATATCTCTGCCCCAACCTAATGCTCGAAACGCTAAATGTTCTAACTTTAATCGCAACTCTAACCCAGATATCTCTATTTATCGAATTGACCGAGGGTCGCTCTATTCGTAGATCCTGAAGCCCTCATCTCTCACTTCTGATACTGTGCAAATCATGCTACTGTCAGCGTACATCACATGTATATAAATCGCAGACATAGAGCGTATACTTACAAGTCATGAATAACCGAATAATATAAAAATCGTACCCTTAATCCATGCAACGTGATGTGGTTCACTCAGTAAAACCCTGGGATGTAATCTAACATACCGACTTGGTTATACACATAATCAATCTATCAAACATCGTAGCCTCTTTCGGTGTGAAAGAAGAAAATACAAAAGCAAACCGTTTTCTCCACCTGATCCGTTCGCCGCCGCTCGCTCGTGCCCTAGTCCGCACGCTCGATCCTTCTCTCGATTTCTGGTCACTTCGCTTAATGATGTTGAGATCGCGCACCATGTCGCGGACGCGGACGTCACGACGCTCCGCCAAATTTTCTCGCTTCTTCTCGCTTCCAAAATGGGTCCCAAAACTGCTGCTCCACCCGCTTATTCACAATAAAACGCAAGAATCGATATCGAGCTATAAAGTGCATATTTAACTCCGTAAAATAAAGCTAAAACCATAGAACATACGCGGTATGGCATGAGTGTTTTGTGCACTCATCACACCCCCAGTCTTAAATTTTCGCTTGTCCCTCCAAGCAAGAACCGACTCTAAACCGGACACACAACCTACATACTATAACCTAACACTAGGATTGTGATGTACATGCTGACAGAGGAAGGATCAAGATGGACCGACTCACAAATCTTGCATGTTTCTTCGAATTTCAGGGGATCCGTAAGAGTGTTCGACTTTTGAAAGAATTCGTTTGAACTCGGTGCAGTTGACAAGCGCCTCAACCTCCGAGGTATTCAATAGCCTTTCCTAAGGACCCTATGTGCATTAAATAAATGACCTTTAGTGTATACCTTGGTTCCGACATCCCTAAACTTGAGTTCAACTCACCTAGTTGGGAGAATCTAACTACGGAAGGATAGGAACGCACCGTTTGTAGTCATTAACATACCTACACATAAAAGAAAAAACTAGTGCCCTTAAGTTTATGCTAAGTGTTCATGTACTGGGATTAGTCGCACTCCCCCACCACCGGGTTAAGGGCATCGCACCAGCCCCTCGAACGCCACCCCGAATACTCAACTAAACTTATGGGCCCTGTCGTGGGAAGCTTCCATCTTCTCGTCCCCCTGTGTATCCGCGTTGAAGTCAATGGCTCCCTAGCCGCCGGCTTAGCATCGGGCTTTGAAAGGCCCTCTGACCATGCCCTGGATTCTCGACAAGATCCCACTTTATCTCCGTTTCATATGGTTCTTCTTTTTCTTTCTTTTTTTTTTTTTTTTTTTTTGTTTTTTACTGGGGGGGCTCAAGAATCCTCTTATTTAAAAATGTCCCATCACTTTGGTGCTTGGGGAGACTCCTGTGGCTTGTCGAACCTTAGTAGCCTGCCTCGCACCTACGCATACCCATGAGTGTCATCCGTGTGAGTGTGATGTGATCGTTGAGAAATAGTTTTCGAATATCCCTGAGGTGACACTTCGCCTCCCTACCTATTCAACCTCGAAATTCGAGCATCTAACAATCTCTACGACCCTTTCGGATTTATACTATGTTCGCCATGATTATCAGGACTCCTAAGTAAAAGAGATCCTTGACTCTCAAGCATGGCATCACGCACACACTACCCAAACACCTCAACGCTCAACATATCCTAATACCAAAGTATTCCAGCGACTAATGAACAAAACAGAGAAACGACCTATCAAAAAAAAAAAAAAAAAAAAAGATAGAGAGTTATATATATATATATATATATATATATATATATATATATATATATATATATATATATATATATATAAAATAAACACAAAAAATCATACACTAACACAAACAAACATAAACGAAACAATGTGGACTCGCATACTTAAAACAGAAACCAACCTGGTCCAAACAAAACAGAATATTAAACAGCATATTCATCATCAAACGTAAACCATTAAAACTTGTCACCACCATACACTCTCAATGATATGAGTCCCGCAAGGTCTCACCATAAAAGAAGCGCATAGGTAAAGTGGAAACCCCAGAGCGCTGGTTCGTTATCGCGCACGCGCAGCCGTCGCGAGGCGAGAAGTCGACGAGTCGGGTGTCGCGAGGGACCGGCCGATTTCGTGAGAATGGTCGCCTGGGTTACCAGACAATACACATGTCGGCGAGGCTTCCATATCCCGCACGAGGACTCTGCGGTTTTCGGTCTCTCGCCCTAAAAAGCACTGCCGCCGGGCAGGCGGCGAGCACCGGTCCCCAGTCGTGGTTTGGACTGACTGGGGCCTCCTCCCGAGGTCGATCAGTGGGTGGAGGTGGGTGAGTGGATGACTACCCACCATCACCCCGGGGATCGACCGGGAGTCCAAAACGAGCCTGATACTCGTGAAGCTCATCCTCGTCCGAGGGTTCATTGTCTCGGAAGGTATTATTACCTCGTCGTGGTATTAAATCTTATTGTCACGCCAATTCGCTTGATAGCTTTAACAGGTGTATCCACGCCTCATTGTCCTCTAAGGGCACCGGCATCATTACATAGCCGTATACGAGAAAGCAAGTTTCTGTGTTCATTTCGTGGTCCCGCATGAGGATGGCATCTCGATAACCTACCTAACATCGAAAGGTATGCCCCGATGATGGCGAAGGAAGGTGGCACGCCAGCCACCACACACGTTCGTCAGCTCGAAATGAGACGCGACATGATGAATCTGACATACCTGGGGAATATAAAGCCAAATAACAGGCCAAGTGTACTCCGCTGCGCTCTTCACTATCGGCTTCCACTCACCCCGCCCACCGGGTCGTGACCCCGAGGATCTCAGGTAGTCTGCCGCTACAGCCGATCAAAAGGCTCTGGAATGGAACAAGATTATAAAATCAAGCTGATAGACTGGCGCCGAAGTCTACAAACACGCCCACGCGACTCTAGCCTTTTTTCACTTCGGCACGGGAGTGCGAGGGTGGCGAATTCTTCTGCACCACACCATCGCAGCTAGACGAGGTGGTTGGCATAGCGCCTGCCATCCCTTATTCACAATGGTCTTACGAAAGAAGTCGTTGGGGTAGTTGAAGCCCTTTTCTTTGATGAAGGACCGGGTCTGCAATGGTGCTAAACCCATTTGGTGGCACCTTCATCGACAATTCGCGAGGTCGAAATTCGGGAGCCTGGTCCATTCGTCCGACCTCGCTTGGGAGGTCAACTTTTGCCGCTACCCGACATGTGTGAGGGTGGGTCTGCACCTCCCAGCAACCAATGGGCGCACCGAGGTCGAATGGCACAGAGGAGGCCACTCCCAAGTGACCTTGACAAATGATCGAGCACCTAGGGTGCACATCAGGGAGACTGCCACGACCTCTAGGTGCACCTAAGGTGCCCGCAAGCTCAAACCAGACCTAACGGTGGGGACCAAATGGTGTCGGCCCACAAAAAAAATGCTGAACTCACTAGAGCCGAGACAGAGCTCCCAAGTAGTGGCACCACCGAAAGTGGATGGAGGCGCCAGACACACGAGGGTCAAGGCCAGCGGGCGTAAGGCTGGTGGTACAGTGACAAGTATGCCTCCGAGGCCACAACAACGGAGCGGGAATCTCGATGGCGGCGTGCGAGGGGAGGCAAAACGAGGGCTGGTCACAACAGGGCAACATCACGACGCCGCCCAACGTCACGATGTTCCCAAGGGTGGGGTTGCCAATGTCGTGACGTTGAGATCTAATGTCACACGCTCCGTAGAGAGGCTGCAACCAACGCCGAATGCCCAGAGTGGGAAACTAACGCCGCGACATCAGATCTAACGTCAGCGACGCTCCAGCGGTGGTGTAAATCCGCCATCCGCCTACGATCGAGGTTTGATTTTTCACGAGCCAGTAATTTGCGCCCATGACGCTAAAGACGGTCACGATCGCTGTAACGTCGCAATGTTCTGAGAGTCAACCAGCTTAATGCTGGACGTAGAAGGCCAAATGAAAATTTTCAATAAGGTCTCTAAGGTATGAGAAAACCCCTGGGCAATTTTCGACCCTCTTAACTTCTAAATGCATATTTCTCGAGCTTATCCTCCACATTAATTTCCTGCTCCTGCCCCAAACAAACAGCCTAAAAGTGAAAATCCCATCATTTAATGAGACAAAAACCAAACCAAAATTAAAACAAACAATAAAAAATTAAACTATGGAAAGAAAAATTTCAAGAAAGCTCGGGTCAGCTTCCCCAAGAAGCACTTTTGTTTAATGCCATTAGCTCGACTACCTCGGTCTCAATGTGCCCGAACCCAAGCAAAGCTTATATGACCGCCATCGTATTCTTCCGGTGTGCCTGCTCGGATCGGGTCCGGCTTATTCGCAGGAACTCGCCCCCAAAGTACCCGCCAACCGGGCTGGCGCTAACTTTGAATGTTCCTTTCGATGCGTAATCTCCGCTCCATGTGGGAAAACTGTGTCACGCTATGAATGTCCCCACCATTCACTTTAATTTCAGAAAAAGTTTGTGCTCTGAATTAAACAAGAGGACTGTCAGCTCTCACTCAACTCTTTCCCCGGCGATTTATCGCGGCCAGGCTTCTACCTTTTTCTCAGATATAATGAGCATTCTCATAAGCCTCATCATAATTCATCCAATTCCATCGAGCTATAGCATCTCGCTCTTTCGCTAATGTACTCGTCCATGTTCAAGCATTACCTAGTCGTTTCCAAGAGTTTCGATGTCTACCCACTAGCGTGGCATGCTTTCCCATAAACAATTTGAAATGGTGACATACCCAATGGTGTTTTGAATGTTCTGTATGCCCAGAGTGCATCCTCAATCTTTTTTCACTCAACCTTCCTCGAGTCAGGCTGACCGTTTTTCTCCAAATGGACTGATTTCTCGATTCAATACCTCCGCTCGCCCATTTTGCTTGCGGTGCTATGCGAGGATGTGTGCGATGTCGCACTCCATACTTCACAGGTAAAGACTATGTCAATCATCTTATTGCGTAAAATGGGTATCGTTATCCGTAATCAGTGCTCGGGGAGTGCAGAACCGTGAGAATATGTGGCTGCGAAGAAACTAGGCCACCACCCTAGCATCATTAGTGCAGGTCGGTATTGCTTCAACCCACTTAGAGACGCACTCCATCGTCAAGAAGATGTATATAGTTAGTGGAAGGGGGAAATGGACCCATGAAATCCATCCCCATAAATCAAACAAATCTACTCAAAATCGCACGGGCGTCATTCTAGAAATGCTCCCATTCGCCGGCATTTGTCGGCTGATACGAACCGATGAGCATCCTCAAATAATTCCAGCCGTTAGGCCCGACGAAGTAGCTTCTCGTTGTCGTTTCCCGGTCGCCGAAATGCCCCCACATGGTAAAGTGTGGTGTTGATCTCGACACCGTCCATTTCTTCATCTTCGCACACATCTCCCGATCACTTGTCAATCACGGCTGCCTATACATAATGTTCCTCCCAAGAAGAGTGTTTCAAGTGTGCGAAGAACCTCTTTTTATGTTGATAGCTAAATTATGGAGGGATCACCTTGGCCACCAAATAATTCATGTAGTCGGTAAACCATGGAACCGCCCTTTTGTCTTTAATAGCTAAGAGCTGCTCATCGAGGAAGTCGTCATTCACTTGGACCTCATCACTGGGCCCTCGTTCATGATAGATGATTCAAGAACTAGGTTCTTTATTCCTTCTTTGCCTTTAATCTCTAAATCGAATTTCGTAGTGAAGAAACCCACCTGATTAGTCTGGCTTAAGATCCTTTTTGTCATTAAGTATTTACGGCTATAGTCACGGTAAATAATTACCTTGGCTGCCGCATCAACAGTGGCCTACCATTAAAGGCAAAGACAATGGCCAATGGGCTTCTTTGGTGGCATAGTTCACCAAGATCATTCAAGGTTCGGCTTAGCATAAGAGATCACCCGAATATTCTTTCTTTCGCCCTACCGACCGCCCAATTGCATAGTCACCAAGGCCACACATTAGCTCAAATGGAAAAGCCTAACTGGCAAGCTACCACAATAAGAGCCAATACCAATTTATTCTTTCAAGATCGAAATGCACAAACATCGGTGGCATCAAACTCAAATGGTGTCCCTCGGACCGCAAATTAGACAACGACTTTCGCAACCGAAAAAGTCTTTATGAAGTCGCCTTATAGAACCCCAGCATGGCCCAAAAGCTTCTTATGCCTTTTATGTGATGAGTAAAGTGAGGTAATTTTCTTCAAGTGGATTCACCTTTGCTTACCTACCTTTATTCCTCTCGCGTAAACCGATGCCCAAGGTTAATGCCCCCTCTCACTCATAAAACGGCACTTCTCCCACCGAGTATAAGGTCGGGTTCCTCCATCCGATCAACACCGACCTCAAATACTCTAGAAATTTTCAAAGGAAGCCTCCAAGACGTAAAAATCATCCATGAAGACCTCGATTGTTTTTTCAACCATACATTCCGAGAATATGGCCATCATACAAGGTTGAATGTGCCCGACACACACGATAGTCGGCGGCATCCGCTCAATGCGAATGTACCATAGGGACACGCGGAATGTCGCCTTCGACCTTCGCGGCTATAGCACCTGATTGTAGCCGGAATATCCATCCAAAAGCAATAAAGATTTGTGTCCTGGCTAATCGATCCAACATTTGATCCGTAAACCAAGAATAAATGGTCTTTTCGAGTGTTCTTTATTCCGCCTCCCGATAGTCACACAAATTCTCCAACCGATGACCTGCTCTAAGGCGGGGGCAATGTTATTCTCGCCTTATGATGGTTGTTCCTCCCTTTTTAGGTACTACCTGTAGCGGACTTACCCATGCACTGTCGAAAATAGGATAACAACTCCTAAGATTTAGCCACTTTAATGTTCCTTGCGACCACCTCTCTCATAGTCGATCTCAATCTCCTCTGCGGCTTCCAATCGAAGGCTTATGACCCATCTTCCGAAGAAAACTGGATGTATGCACATAGAAGGGCGAACTTTTAAATCGCTGCAGACCATTCTGAAAACACACATTTTTTGGATCTCTAAGTACCCTCAATAACTTATCTTCCTCTATTGTTGTCAGGGATGTTGAAATAATCATTGGTAAGGTGGAGGCCATCCCAAGATAAGCATACTTCAAATGGCTAGGTAATGGCTTTTGTTCCATCTTGGGTGGCTGTTCAACAGATGGCACTGGAGTTTTAGTATTTTCACCTAGAGATTCAAAATATTTCCTTCTATTGGGTTCGAAGGAATCCATCCATTTTACATAATCCTCTGCCTCTTCGCCCAGGTTCTCTAAATCACTATGTACCAGGCTAGCCTCCAAAGGATCGGAGAATTACCTCGCTGCGGGAAACTATGTACTCTATGGTCTCCTCACTACGAAGCATGTATCACTCTCTCGCCTGACATGTCTCACGAGCCTTCAACACGTTGAACTCGACTTCCATCTTCCCGCACTCTCAATTTTAGCTCCCTCCTAACGCAATCACGCCCCGCCAATTGCAAGAAATCGTCTACCCAAGATTACGTGGGTATTTCTTTTTATCTTCTTCCATATCTAATACAATGAAATCTGGGTCGTGGAGATGAACTGTCAACCTTCACTAAGACATCTTCATCACCCCCTGATGCTTTAAGTGACCCGTTTGCTTAGCCGGGCGTGATCGTAGTCGGGGCGAGCTTCACCCCAACCCTGCTAAAATGTCTAAATATGGATGGTGCACGAGATTACCGGCTTCAAATCACACAGCTCTTCAAAGATAGCGTGTCTTCGATGGTGGCGATAGTGAAACTAATTGGCCTTTAGCTACAGCCTTCCTCCGAAGGATGGCACTACATTCCTCGCCAGTTAACCGCTTCGAAATCGCGCCTCTTCCCCGTGGATAAGACGCCCTTCAAATTTGACATGTAACTGTGCATTTGTTCGCAGCATCAAGAAACTAATGTTGATGTGCGCTTTCTATATACTTCATAAACTTAGTATTGAACCATGATCCAACTTATTCTTTCTTTGACAGCCAAAGCTGCAACTGGGCCATGGGTCGTGATCCTTGCCTCGCTTTCGCCTCCCCAAGCTTTTCTTCTCGGGGCTCTCTCAGACATCATTCTCGACCGGTCCGATGACTTTCTTAGTTTCGTACCTCCTGGGTCACTGGGCCGCCTCGTATCGCTTTGGCCTCTACCATTTCTCAAATATGGATCGCTTACATGTTCATTCCTCGTCTTAGTTCACTTCTGAGTTCTCGCAAGGAACCCAAATCGCTTGTCAATAGATTAGCCATTCGGGGCCCATCCGCACCTCTAAATTTCAACTCGTGCCGCTTGATTGTTCAATTGCGCTTCGTGTTGCATATTTCGCTTCGTCTCTTCTCTATAAAGGCGTGATAGCGAGGTGAGCTCACAAGGGCTCGTCTCCAAGTCCACCCTTCTCGTGATGTGGTTCATTTCACTGATGGCGGCATGTTGTTCCTCGATTGTTCCTCCATCCATAACCTTGATTGTTTTGACTATTCTCGAAGTATTACGCCACCTCGCCTTTGGCTTTGTTCTGGAGTAGTTTGCCAGTCTCATATCGACCCCCGTTGGCCGTGGTCGACTTCCGATTAAACCTCGACACATACCGGGCTTTGCTCTACTGCTTATGCCGACCGCACTGTGTCGTTGTGTTGGCCCTCCATATATTCTAACAACTACGGGTCAGTCTCTGAGATGGCATTCACTGCACTGCCGTCGAGTCACTGCTTACTTTGCCGGCGACATGAGTAACTAGACTGAGAACCCTCGTTATTCGTGGCCACCTATAGCCTTCACCGGTGTAATCTTATCTCTAGGCCATCGATTGTATTAAGAGCGCTGCCTTCCAGATTTCTCATATATGCTCGGGTCCGTGGTCTTCTTCGCCGCCTCCTTCCCGCCGAGGGACTCAATCACTGCCTAGTTTGCCTCGCACTAGATTTATAGAAAGTATGGACTTGGATTCCATCTAAATGGGCCTGCATGTGGGCACCCTCAACAGTTCCTGAAATCTATCCCATGCTTTTGCCAAGTTCTCTCCCTCTAGTTATCCAAAAGTATTGATCTCTTGCATCAATTGTGCACTTTGCGAAAGTGAAGAACTGGGTCGAACTTCTCGCACTAAGTCGCTCCATGAAGTAATGGAACCGGTGGTCGACTTTGTCAACCAATGCTCGCTCTATCACCTAGTGAGAGTGGGAACAATCTCTCAACCCGAGTACCCTTTAGTGACCCCGCTTGTACTTAATCGTGTCGCAGCACTCGAGGAAGTCGTCAAATGCATATTCGAGCCCTAACGGCAATACGCGGAATAGATGCTCAAGCATCTATGTTCATGTTGTTATTGCACGCCAGGCTTCGCCGTCGCCACTATATATGTCAATGACTTCAACCTCGTTGCTCGTCAATAGTGGTCTTCGACAACCGTCTCAACAATCAGAGGCGGTAGGGCAAACTCTTTCTAACAACATGAATGGATCATCCGGTCGTATAAACGACCGGGTGCATGATTCCTACCGCAGTTCTATCATGTCCCTCAGGGTTCGTTCGTCACGGCCAAGATCGTGCTCTTCATTGTTCTGCATGATTGCTAGATTTCTATACTGTGCTGTTCTCAGTTCTCGGCGTAATCGGTGTAAGGTTCTTTCCAACTCAGGATCAAATGGATGTAGTTCAACCTGACTCCGTGTTCACATGCACTCATTGTAACCTTGACTGCAATCACACACGAAACAGAAAGACCAAATTACTTCATGATTGAAAAGTAAAATAAAACAAAAAGAATTCCGCAGTAACAGGCACTTGTTGTTTTTCAATATCAACACAAAACTTATCCCAAGAACGACGCCAAAACATGATGTCGAAAGCGTATGCACCGCTTGTACTTATGTGCGCAAGTGCAACGCCATGCCGTGTCAAGTAACATAAGGTACCTAAGTACCTGATATCGATCCACCAGAAGTGCCGACCAATGGTTTAGCCTTTGAATATTATTCGATGTGAAGCTTGATTCGTTTAAATTCAGTAGTGTTCTGAATTCACAAATTTATAACCCAGATTCCTATACTACACGACGTAGCAAAGCTACTCGAAGCATGGGCTCTGGGGTCGAACACGCTGATGGGTTTTCTTCTTCGTGACGTAGGAGTTACAAAGCAGCATTGAAATGGTGTTTTCTCCTGGATTAAAAAGGGTGCGTGGAAAACAAGCAGCGTGGAATGGTCATAGCTAAAATAACCTGAAGTAAAGCAAGAGGTCTCAAGCTCGTGCCACCGAGCTGGTGTTCTGTGTTAACCAACATGTACGTCTATATCCTCGCATTAGGAGCATGATATAGTCATTTCCTCTAACCTGATCTTCATTTAGCTTTAAACCTAAACCTTAAGAGCTTTTTGAGATAGCATTTCATTAGGCAAAAATGTCCTCATAGCGAAAAACACAATCCCAAAACCCTACCCTACAATAACTTAGCAAGACAACTACCCGAGCCTCTCAATGGATCTAAGGAAGAATCCATTGAACCCAAAAAGCTTGCCAAATACACATTAAAAGAGAGCATGCTAAAGAGATTTTAACCTCGTGAAAACAAAAGGAATAAATACCCTGCAAACACAAACGTACAACATGAGAACATGCAAATAAACCTAAAAACAACACCTGGCCTTCCCTTTGCGATCGGGCCAAGCCTAAGATTTCATATGCTTCGTCCGTGGTCTTTTCATTAGCGCCCTCTCGTCGAGGGATTAATCACCGTCTAAAGGCGCTTTTCTGCACTACTATAACTCAGATTCCTACTACCGACGTAAAGAAAGCTACCGAAGTATAAGTGGGTTCTGTGGCCGAACACAAGGATGGGCTTTCTAATCGAGAGCAGGAGTTACAAAGGCATTGAAAATGGTGTTTTTCCAGATCCAGCGCTTCCTTGTCTATGCATGTCCTTCAATGTTGATCGAGATGTGGGGATCCCGGATTCAGATTTTAACAAGGTTCTGCTGATGATGAAATGACTTGTTCGGCCAAAGAGTTCTTCTTATTAATGCTTTTCTTTTTCCAACCCCTTTGACTCGTGCACAAGTCTTTAAGAAATTTAGCATAAGTTGGAACCTGTTTGATCATATCAAGCAGGGATGTTCACTTAACCCAGCACCTCCGTGGATGCCTTCGCTTAGAAGCCTCTTTTTCTCTCGCTGCTTAGGAAATTGGGACGGGGGTGGGGCATGCTTTCTTTCTCATCGAATCTTCTTTGATGAATATGTGTTCGTGCCCCCTTCCTCTTGTTCTCCGGTTTTTCCCACAGCTTCGTGGGACATTGGTCGCCTCAATCTCCTTACCACCCTTAAAGTGATAATGGCTTGAACTTCATCCATTTTGTGTAGCTCACGTATGCTTCTTAGTTCATGTAATTCCTCGATCTGGTATGGTCTCGAGTGGAACCTCCCTTTCTCCCCGCACTTATTGGCTGAGCTGTTTAGCTAATGGATGGATGACTGCATGGTGGTCAATTTTTTGATTTAAAGCTTATGAAGCCCTTCAATCCTTTGGTTTGGCGGAGCTTTTACCTTTTCTATTCGTTTATCCAGCAATGATAGTTTTCTTCCTCCACAAAATTCCCTACCACCCACTCAAATTCATGATACTGCTCCACAAGTGATGAAGCTGGTACGTCGGTCGCCGAGAAGTGGACCCATTACCGTTGTCGCGATGTGCTTCCGGGGCACATATACAGGTTTAGCTTCCGTGCCAAGCTTAGGTGGTTCTTTCAGTCGGGATTATAAGGTGTTACCATACCGGCATCATTTAGCAAGTGGCCCATTTCAGCCCACAACATTTGCATTTTCAACCATTAAACTCCTTTACTTAAGGGAAATTAGGACAATGCCCCTGATGACTGGTAGATTGGTAATCGAAGAGGAGCCAAGCCAGCAGCATGCCCCGCCCACGCCTCGTACCTCCCGGTGTGGTTTCTCTGCTCCAGCCTTCCATCCCTCTGCTATGGTGGACATCTTAGCCTTAATTCCACTTCCTCTCTCGTCAAGGCATAAATGCCTCCCTCGGGTTTACATTATTGGTTTAACTTCCTACCTCCCTTAGATTCTACTTCTCATCCCATCCTCTTGGAAGCCTTCAATCACATACCAAGAAGTCCATGGCTTTTCATCAGATTTTTGCTAAGGAAGTCTCCCTCCACACATGGTCTCGAGGAGTTGTTTCATGGAAGGGGACATTCATCGTAAATGGTTCACCAACACCATGTATCAAAACCATGGATGAGGGCATGCACCGATGGTCTCTAGATACCTTTCCCAAAGATTGATAGGCCTCATCGCTCGAGTCGCAAATGCAGATTCTTCCTTCAAAGTTGTCGGGTCTTGCTTTGTTAATCAAGAACTTCTTCAAGAATTCGGGCCCGCAAACAACCTAGTTCCCGTGTCCTCGCTCCTGAATTAAGCCAAATTTTGGCTTTATCTGAGTGTCAAAGGGAAAGCCTTTAGCTGAGTGCTAAAGTCCATATCGAAAATCCTCTTTGAAAGTTGTGCAAACTTCCTCAAAATCCCGAATATGCGTGTATGGATTTTCGTTTTCCATACCATGAAAGGTAGGGAGCAAGGACACCAAATAGGGTCTCACTACCACATCCTCTGCAGGGGGTATTATGCATGAGGGTGAACTCACCCTTGGTGGGTGAATGTGATCCCTCATCGATCTATATGCACGGGTCTCCGATGAACCTCGTCAGCTCCGCCTTCAGTCTGAGCTCCACAATCAACTGCGCAGGCCACTCAACCTCTTCTTCAATCAGCTTTGACCCTAGCCTCTCCACCGCTCAAGCGTTGCTTCGCCTCACGCATAAACCGCTATGGTCACACCATAAGCAAGAAAACCAACAAAAAAACCAGACCAACAAAAAGGTTATCGTCAGCTAAATCAAAACAATATTAACAGCTTTACTAATAGGAAGTCTTCAAACTCCTCCAGCTGAAAATTCACCCCACAGCGGAACCTCGTTTAAAATGAATAGAATAAGAAACAGATGAGCAATCAAACCAAGACGCAAACCAACACTGTTCTTTCCACTAGCACCATCCCAACTCAAGGCCAATGATTTCGTTTCCAAATCCCGCAGGTGTTCAATCAACAAAATTGATAACTGATTCTTAACACCATCAGTGTACACCACAATGATGTCGTGCCTAAAGGTCTAAACACGTTGATAAGTTTCCTATAGAGAAGCCGCATGCACAAAAACATGTTTTTAATCCATTTGTACAAAAGTAGAAACAACAAAGTAATAATGTGCAAGCCAAATAATCAAGAAAGTTAGAAAGAGGTCCTTGAAGTCTCAACATCTGATATGTCTGAGAAAGTTAATTCCAACATACTCTGCCCGATCCTGATTCGGAGCATGATAAATATTCTAATCCTGATCTTTATTTAGTTTAAAAACCTAAACCCAAGAGTTTCTTTTATAGACAATATTTATTAGGCAAACAATCTCATAATAACATATCCAAAACTATCTCACTGATGAACTGAAGTATGGTGGATGATCAGACCAGCCCCAATATTCAGCGAAGAATCCGATCTAACTAAAGCGGCTAATATATATTAAAGAGAAAGACGCGAAAAGAGATTTTAATCCCTCAAGAAAAATAATATAATAAATACCTGAAACACAAACGGAATACAATATGGGAACATGAAGGAGAACTGCACCAACACCTACTTGCCTTCATGATTCAGATAGTTAGCTGCATCATCCTCTGATTTATCATCACTAATAAAATGGTAACGCCAAGAAAAACAAGAGTAAAAGTGGTGAAGAAGAGAAATCCAATATAAGAGGAAGCTTCATGGTCACTCATTATCAATTGATAAGACGCTTCCACATGTGCTAATGACAATGATATGCAAAGCCTCAGAAAGAGGTAAATACATGTATCAAGAACTGCAACGATGATATGCAAACTGGTATTAAACCATAAGATCACAAAAAATGGAGACAAAGTGAAGTCACAAGAAGAGGTCATTAGGTGTTTGGCACTACGGGAATTAGTTGCTAAATTTCGAACCCAAATTAAGGCTGCTCTTCAATCTTTAATAAATTCGCTCCAAATTTCCACCGATTTGATCATGAGTCTTCGACCGTACCAAAGTTCATCGCGCTTCAAGTCAAATTAAGGAATCATGAGGCTTTCGACCGCAATACCACTAAAATAACTACAAAATGTGATCAGTAGCAAAACCGGGACTCGAATATGTCAATTGAAGATATCGATTAAATCTTAAAAGCGCATAAAACCTGCTATAAACAAGGCTCAATATTGCACTATTTGGGTACTAATCAAAGCTTTGACTGACAAATTAACTAATGTGTGAGGTTAAACTAAACTAATTTATCTTAGTAAATTACTGTGTTGTGGAGACTAGGGCTCTGTCTCCTCCTGCCACTTCTGATGGATTACTACCTGTGAGAAATTACTATTCAGCCTTTGGGCCACTTATCGATGGCGAGGTGATCGTGTGCCTACAAGATACCCTCTCGAGGTGTATCCGCATCTCGCCAGCGTGGTCGGAGCGTATCTCTACCCCAACCCAATGCTCCAAAACGCTTAAATATTCTAACCTTAATCGCCACCCTAATCGGGATATCTTTATTTACCGAATTGATCGAGGGTCGCTTCATTCGCATCCCCTCGGGCGCCCTCATCTCTCGACCTCTTACATACTAACAACAAAATCATGCCAATGTCGTCGTACATCACATGTATATAAATCGCAGATATAGAGCAGATACTAACAAGTCATGAATAACTGAATAATATAAAATCAAGATCTTAATCCATGCAATCGTGACAGGGTTCAACAAAACCCTAGATGTGAATCTAGAACATACTGGACTTGGTTATACACATAATCAATCTATAAAACATTCGCAGTCTTTCGGGAAAGAAGAAAATACAAAAGCAAGTGTCTTCTCCACTGATCTGGTTCTCTGCTGCTCTGCTTTTTGTGCCCTCGTCCGTATGTTTTCCGATCCTCCTCTCAATTTCTAGTCCCTTTGCTTTTAATGAAGTTGAGACAGAATTCACGCTGACTTCATGACGCTGTAAACGCCATAACGCAGATCTCGCGACGCTGGGACGCCAAGGATTGCAGGACGTCACGACGTTGGGACGTCAGCGCGACGTTAGGACGCCGCGACGCCGGGACGTCAGCGATGTTCCTACCAAATGCCGCTCTTCTCCTCGCTCTAAAATGGTCCAAAAAACCGCCTGCTCCACCGCTATTCACACAAAATGCAAGAATCGATATCTGCCATAAAGTGCATATTTAACCAAAATAAAGCTAAACCATAGAATGAACATTACTCGGTACGGCATGAGTTACAGCACTCATCACGCATTTATACAATTTGGCATTCCATGCCTTTTCAAATACATTTACAAAATGATATTCTTAGAGTTCACCTCTCTTTAAAACACATTCCATAAATATACAAAACAAAATGAGTCAAAAATATATTCTTTTCATGAAGACTTTTACATCATTGAATTTAATGCAAAATAGTTACAAAATATCATGAATGGAATGATACGATGGGACAGCATTTACTTATACTGCTGTTTGACGATGACTCCACGTCCTACGATCTTCAGCCTGCAGATTCTTTCTACTAAAATTTCCACGGGGCCATGATAAAACACCCGCTAAGCATTTTCATGCTTAGTGGTTCTATACAATTCCTCTCTTTATTTCAGCTTAAATCAAATCATGCAATTCTCATAAGACACGCCAGATTTCTCTAATGAATACAAGACAATACATACATAAAGACATTTCCATTTAATCAATTACAATTCCTCACACCCTTGAACTATGTATTTTCATGTGCAACAAATCATTCGCATCATAAATCATGCACTTTTTCATTCTCATATTATCATTTTGCATTTTAGCCCTTATCGACTTAACCTATACGGTGCACGTGATAACTAATCATCGGGCATGATCCCCGCAAAGCTGCAAGTTCCGTGTAAACACTCATGAAAAATATGTACTCGGTTGATGTACACTATCGATACTATCCCGCTGGGCTACTGGACGCAGATGTCAATAGTACGCGTTTGTTCGACTCTTATTGGTATACCAATTTATCCTTAACTCGAATTCTAACGATTAACATTCTTTTAAGAGCATTAAAATCATTCAATACAAAACACAAATCAATATGCACTTTCTTGTCAATCATACCCAAAATTCAAATCATTTCATAATTATTCAAATATTTTAGAAATAGAGAGAGGGTTTGAAAACAAACCAAAAATCGTCGCTTTGATTCCAATCTTCAATCTCAACTTCAATGCGGCTTGCCTCCTCATCATCCCCTGGCCCAACATAATGATAATCACATATTAGTCGGCTTATTCTAGGAGTTTTTGTTAGGTCGATAAGTTCACCAATACTCCTTCACTTGAAAAATTTTCACATATGAGCAATCTTGCTCATACTTCCTTCAAGAAAATTATAAATGCATGAGTATATTTTAGTAGAATTTGAATCATCTCATTTGGATTACCTAAACACAAGTTATGGCATTTTTAATGCCAAACTCGTCGCATGCCTCGCTCGCTTTCTGCTACTTCCACCGTTTTTCAATTTGGGTCTTATAAATTGGTAATGGTCCCTTCCACTCATTTGAAGCTATGGTTCTAAGGTTTCTTCTCCAATTAGAATCATCTAATTTGGATAAACCAAACTCAAGTTTTTGCATTTTACATCGATACTACTCCAATTTGCAAGGCAGAATCAAACTGTTCTTACACATAGCTCCACTTTAACATATTTCTGGGCACTTTGGGGTAACAATTTGCATACACTTCCTCAAATTAAATTATTCCCCTAGAAGTATATTTTACCCTGAATTTTTAATCACTCAATTTGGATGAGTGAAACTCACTTTATGGTCAAAACACCATAACAACACCCAAAACAGAGCATACTTATGAGCTACCCGAACTCACCTTTAAGCCCATATTTGGGAGCCTTAGAACTACAATTTGCTCCTGGTCCCTTCTATACATTTTTATCCCTATCTCTTATGGTTATATACCAATTGTAATCACTTCATTCGGATGATTATAACTTAATCTATAGCCAAAACAAGAACAGGGGTTTTGACAAAATTTTGACAGCATTTCCTTTGAAAACCCAACATTTTTCCCTTTTTACAAACACTCCTCCAAACCAATCCAAACCAATCCCAACAAACAATATAAAACAACCTCAAACTGAACTAAAACCAACTAAGAACACTTTTACACAAAGCTAGGGTTTTTCTCCAAAACCAAACACAAGAAAGTAAGGTAGTGTTGTTTGTCACTTACCTTAAATCTTGGATTCTTCAAATACCAAGGTTCCTTCTTGTTCTCGATCACCAAATCTCTTGTTCACCCTCGAGAAATCACCAATTTTTCTCCCTCAACACTCAACCGGATGATGCCCTAGCTCTCCCACACAAAATGCCCAAATGAGAGTTTTGTCTCTTAAAGACAAAAATGTGGTCTTAAATCCCCATGTCTCATAAGGCCTTGTTTGGCTACGCACAAATCCCCATTTCTCAATTTTCTCACTTTTACACTTCATTTCAATTTCATTTTCATTTCATTCATATTTTTAACACTACACTCCTCATTTAGGACACTCAGTCCCCATTTCATCTCTTTACTAAATTTATTCAAGCTCCTATAAAATTTCTGGGTTGTATATTTTTTTCGTTCTTATGATTTAAATTCTGGAAAATTTTCATTTACTTTATTTTATACCCTAAACATGTTCTGAAACTGTTAGGGTATTTTTATGGTGTTACAGTATTTTCCCAATCAAGAAGATCGGGCTCCCAGTCGAAAAGGGAGCATCAGGTGCCATGGCCTGGGGCCAACACTCCACCTAAAAGCCCAGACATATCAAAGCCCATGGGGGTGATTAGCACCAAAAGTTATATTTGAACCCTCGTTTATTTCAGTTTCGAGCACTTTTACGTACTAACTGCAAGATAATTAACCCAGTTGGCACATTAAGGTCCCTGCTATTCTACTGATCGCATTTTGTGGCAAATTTTGCAGTTTTTGCGAGCAGAGCGCGCCAAATTGCCAGTCACCTCAAACACGAAGAACCCGAGCTGAACTCATCATCGCAGAATGTATCCTAAGGAAATAAGAGCAAAAAGTGAGGAACACGGACCATTGCAGAATGCTTTCCTCGCGAGCACTGCTCGTTTCCATCCGAAGACTGCTCATCCTGCGTATTCTCTTACTATTTCACGCTTTTGTTGTTTTTGTTACAATTTTTTATTTCTTCCCATTTTCATTTCGTAATAGCTTTGGGCGCTTTTTTTTGCAATTTCATATACACTAAGTTATAACTCATATAAGCCTCACATTCGAAGGTAAACTTGCAATCACTTCACGTCTAAGAATACAGTGCTGGTGGGCTGCCAGCTTCCTCGCTATTTCTTTTCTTTCTATTTTTCTTTCCTTTTCTCTCATTTTCTCGACTGCAATTAATAATCTCCGAGTATGACAACTCAGAGGAGGTAGTGTCACACCCCGATTCCCTTGGCCCGAATCTGACAAGGAACCAACCTATGCTGGAAGTAAACCATATATACTGGGACTCTTTTATTTTTATTTTTATTTTTTCTCGTAGCTTAACTTATACCGTGGGTATACAAATAATTCTTTAATAACCAAAAGTCATTCACATATACAAAGGAGCTACCACTGGAGTGGTATCCATTAAAATCTCTACACATATGCTAAGTCCCAATTACTTATACAATTACTTATACATGTACATATCTAATACAAACATCAGAGATTGCGGAAAAGTGCTGGTGAGCACCTATCTCTGAGATGGCCCAAAATCGCCGGTGTGTGGAATGTCCTCGTCCTCTTTTATCTCCTCTTCGCACCTACACGATTGAACACCGTATGTTTCTTTACGCTTGCTGGGAACACATGTAATAAGAACGACCACAACAATAATCGGCCACTAGTCTTTTACATTTGGTTTCTATGCATATAACGGGTCTATTCTTATGTGACTTCTAACTCATCTCATATTATACATGTAGATTTTATCTTTCGCATTCCTTATATCATTATTCCTCATGCTCATATTACTTTCCCTGTCATGTATTTTAAGGTGTCGAGAACTCATATCTACTACATGTATAATAGATCAAATCATATTCAAAGTAAACTTATACGTATTAAATGGCAATTCGTAACTCAACTATATCACTACACAAAGTTCAAATCGTACTATCACCAATACATATTAGGACTCTTTATCACTATCACCCAGCTTCATTAACTCATGTCTCCTTGAATCAGATACTCATGATCCTCGATCTCCTGCTAAACAGCTCTTGGTCGTTGTTGGTTCTCAAAAGTGTCTGTTCCAACTCTAGCCTATCCCTATCAAGATCGTGTTTAATTCCCCGTTATCCTATCGTTTTCAATCAAAAAGATTTATTCTGGGTTTGAACAACTCCTTCTTCCAACGATTTGGTTGGTGTTATTTCATTTTAGACTTTTTAATTACTAAAGCACTTCATTTCGGCAATCCCATAAACACTTTATAATTTCAAAAGACCCTTAACATTTACATTCAACAAATGCATTTACAAAATGATGCCTTTTTACTAATCCGTAATGTAAAAGATACTTAAACAATACAATTTTTAATGTCATTCTTTCGCTATCTGGCTTAGGATTTCACATATAGCTATAGTAGCTTCCACATTCACTACGCATTCACTCGGGAACTCGCCCCCGCTTGTCATTCAAGAAAAATGTGATTTCACACGCACCATTACCGTCTCACATATGGCTATAGAAGTCTAAGACCACGACGTATTCACTGGGAATCCCGCCGCCATTCAAGAGCAATGTGATTTCGCATTCAATTTTAATGCCTCACATATACATAGAAGCTCCACATTCACCACGCATTCACTTGGGAACTCGCCGTTTGTCATTCACAAGAGTACCAGGATTTCGCATTCAATTATTACCGTCTCACATATGGCTATAGAAGTCGATATTCACGACAGATTCACTGGGAATCCTCGCCCCTGTTTCACATTCATTAGCATGTGGGATTTCTCGTATTAGACAAATACGGCACTTCATGACGACTTAGTTTGGTGAACCCACATGCCTGGCCATTCAATGATACATTTCAAAATCAATTTACTTTATGCAAGCATTCTCGCTTATCGTTTCAAATACATGCACACATGCATACGCAGACGCAGACATTTCGAATAACAATCATTTAAATCAATACATATATATATATATATATATATATATATATATATATATATATATTTTACAATTAGCATTCATAACCGATCACAATCGCATTTTGTCTTCATATCATTTATGTATGACAAACATTTCAAATAACAATCATTCAAATCAATATATATATGCTTATATATATATATTTCACAATTAGCATTCATAACCGATCATAATCACACTTCATTCCAATATCACTTTCAGATACCTTTTTCAAAGATATGTTTCAATCATGCACACATTTCATACTCATTTACGATACTCGTTTATATACTCATTCACGTATACTCATTTATATATTCACCTACTTATACCATTCCAGCATCATTTTGTTATATGTGATAATAATCATATATCACTTAACCACATTATGTGTTCATGACATATTGCCTCGCATGTTCACAATCATGTTTCAATTGCTTTCATTTTCATTTTCCATAATCATTTTCATGTTTCTTATGAACACATCTTTTTACATTTTTTCATTTCTACATTTTCCTTGTTTCATGCCTATTACATATGGCACTTCATATTCCTTTGCGGAAGTATGATGTATGTGGAATCACACCTCATTCATATATTCTTATTCTCTCTATGAATCTACTTTGCTTAGGAAGTGGAATCAATCCAATCTGATCATCCAAACTAAAGTTATGGCATTTCATGCCAAACTAGCTCCGCTTACCCGGGATTACACTAGAACAGTGTCTGTATTACTAATTTTTCCGGATCCTAACTTCACATGTTTGACCTAGGTCATTGTATTCTTTTAAAGATAAGGTGCTAAGGGTTCTATTCAACTGGAATCACCCAATTCGGGAGCAATCGAAACTCAAGTTACGTCCGAAACAACCCGACTACTCTATGTTCAAAAGCTAGAACTAACTGTTTGCACATGGCCCCACTTTTGAGTGAATTTTAGGCCACTTTAGGATCAGAATTTGGCAATTCCTTATTCTTTAAGTTTTGTTCTCCTTGAATTCTATTTACGTGAGCTACTTGAATTCTCAACTCAAGAATTGAGCAAGTTATGGCCAAAATACGAAACTCTATCGAAACTGGGAAAAGTGAACAGGTGTACCGGTACATGTCTAACATGTATCGGTACATGTTGGCCAAAATGACCAGGTTCAATGGTAAATTCGGTACAAGTTCAAAAGTGTACTGCACAAGGACCCGAAAGTGCCCAAAATGTGTATTTTTGTTCCATATTTCCATATTTTGATACCCAATCAACTCTACTCTTCAAACACACATCAAAAACACTTCTAATTCACCTTGTAATCTCCTTTCTATTCAATTCATCTTTCACTTCATATGTTTCTTCAAAATTTTCATGAATACTCCAAAACCCTTCTAATGGGTTATGACCCATCCTCAAACAAAAACATGACATAATTAGGGCTTACTCTAAACCCCAACTCATTACTTACACTAACCATGAATCCATCCTCAAAGCGAAGGATTCCATAACCATCTTGTGCCATATGGGATTTTTACCCACCTTGGCTTTCCAAAACAAATTTTGGGTTAAGATGAAAACCCTAGCAAAACCCTAGGTTTGAGCAAGATAATCATCATACAAACCCAAAGATCCATGCCAAAATCTCATAGAATTCATAATCATGTGGAGTTTCATACAAAAATCAAAGTTCCATACCTTGTCGGCTTCGATCTTGGCTCCTCCATCTTCTTCCTCTTCCTCTTTCTCTTCTCCTCCTTCACGTTTTTTCTCCTCCCCCCAAATGAGACCAACTTTGGTCTTTAAACCCATGTTTCGTTAAGGCCTTGTTTCAAGTTCCCTCCAAAACCCAATTTCGGGTTAAGTTTCATTAATTTTTAAGCCTTCCAACTCTGCCATTTGTATTCCAAGTTTCTTTTATTTCATTTTGGCCTCAAACTCATCAATTCATGTCTTTAAAGTTCCTTAATAAATTACAATTCTTGCCCTAAGTTTTGTAACTCTTCCGGTCTCGTTTATATTTCGTATGAACCTGCAAAACAAGCAATTATGCTTACAAAATACCCTAAACATGTCGAAACCACTAGGTATATTTTTGGGGGTGTTACAAGCCAAGGACTCCTCTTCCTCCTCAAGAGGAGGGTCAGCCGGCTAGGTTTGGCAACTCACGTTTCTCTGCTTAACGCACCATTTATGGGGTATTATGTTCTATTTCTCTCAATCTAGGTTTAAATCTCTTGTTAATAATTTCTCACTAACTGTATTTGAAAGTTTTTGGTTACAGTGGATGCTTATCACTAGATCCACTATTATCTAGTTAGTTGTTTCCTATTAGTTACTGTAGGGTAGGTTTTTGAGATATGTTCTCCCCGTTAGGGACATTTATGCCTAGTTAAATGCTATGTTTCAAGAAGGGAAATTTTAGGGTTTAGGTTTTAAATCCAAATGAAGATTCGGTTCGGGAAATGACTATATGTCATCCTCCCCAACGCGAGGAAAAAGACCCGAGGACATGTTGGTTGCCTTAAAACCCTAAACCAATGGCTCGACACTTCAGGGGGTTCCATTTTACATTTTTTTTCTTATTTTAGTTTCAGCCTGTAAACAATCAACACCCCCTGTTTTTAGCAAACCTTAAAAATCAAAATTGAAATTCACCATTTTTGAACTCCACTGCAAATCATTTGTACAAAGAAAACCCATCCCTGAGTTCAACCCTAGAGCCGCTATACTACAGTAGCTTTGCTAGGCAGTAGAAGGAATTTAGGATATAAATATTGTTGATTATGGCACCCCTACTGTGGCACGAATCAAATGGCGCCGTTGCCGTGGATGGTGCCTAAGTTCATTCGCGACGAGCAAAGGGAACACTCAGGATCCTCATCACAAGCACTGTGAATTTTTTTTTATTTTTCTGCTTACGCCAATGGTACTTAAGCCAATTTTTTCTCTTTGTTGTTTTTAAAGTTAACATTACCTTTTTTGGTAGAATTGCTTATCAAGTTTTTTTCCTTGCTCGTGTTTGCCCTATTTACTGTGAGAACACGTTTCGCAAGGGATCAAGGAAGGTTGATCAAAGCCAATTTTTCCCACATAACATGTACTCTGAATCTAAATTGTGACCAAATGGAAGAGGGAGAACAATACAACTAATACATTATGAGAGAAACCTCGGAGCATACATGTTAATGAGGGACTATAGAAACACCCATGGCAGAACAACGACCAGAGAGAAATCCAAACCCAAATAGGTTCATGAGGGACTATAGAGACCCAATGGATGAGTGCACCTCTGCCAATGTTCCCACTGATGCACCTCGCTCCATATTTGGCCTCAACCCTCAGCCCACCACAACCACCACGCCGACATCTTCAAAGGAGCGTGCACATCAACTCGGGCAAACTAGCGGATAATTTCATGAGGAACATAAAGTGCTGGGTGTCCGTGCCAATCGTGAAATTGACATAGTGGAGAGCTCCCTGAACAAGGAATCGTCAGTTCTGTGGCTTAAATTGATGAAAATTTTCACATCCCGTAGCCAACTGGGCCTCAAAGCTCAATCGCCTTGTTTCATCAAGAGTGAGGAGAATCTGAGGAAGGAGTGTATTTTAGGTGAACGTGCCTCAAATGCAACCTCGTGGGGAATCGACAGTAGAACCATTGGGAGGCTCCTCGAGGAACTACCAGTAAGGGAAGCAGGGGAAGAGCACCAAAGGCTTACCCTTCAACCAATCCCCATAAATTTGATCCTAATGGCACTGCCAAACCCAAAAATAGTCCCCCACTTGCACATACGCTTCCCCGTTAAAGACGATTCACACCCAAACACCCACCACAAAGGGCCACCCACTTGTTGTCTCGCCTACAAAACTTCAAGACATTAGTGGCCACTGTACAAGCCTATGCCACCACATCAAAGACATTGGCAATATTATGTCGTGATGGCATGCTGGATGGTTCGGGTGCTGGTTTAGACATGGAGCACTTGGACCTTAGCATATCTATAAGCTCCACTAGCCCAACAAATTTCCAAAGGCCTAAAATCGTTCTTCTGTGGTTACCAGCCTCCACTTTTGTTTTGATTTTTGTTGTTTTATCTTATTTTCTTTTGTTTTGTTTTACTTGCTAATTTTTCTTTTTAGATTTTCTAATTTTAGTTAATTCGGTTTTTAGATTAATTTTCATTTTTCTGCAATTTTTCTTAATTTTTTTTTCTTCTCTGTTATATTTTTTTCAGTCCGTGTTTAAAATTTCACAAACTTGCGAATTTTCGCAGGCTGCAAAATTTCACAACCTGCGAATTTTCACAGGTTGCGAAATTTTGCATCCTACGAAAATTCGCAACCTACACTGTAGCAGGTTTGATTTTTAGTGCATTATGCACTATTTTGCTCCTTTATGATATTGAGATATTAGTATTATTTATATATATATATATATATATATATATATATATATATATATATATATATATATATATTTATTTATTTATTTATTTATATTAAAAAAATTTGTCTCTCACACCAAAATTAAAAAAAAAGTTTTTTTTTATTTTTATTTATTTTCAAAAAATCTTTGAGAGCTATAAATTTCGCAACCTGGTCTTACTGTGGAATCTACTCTTTGTTTTCATCCTTTTTCTTATCTCGAACCCCCGCTTTTTGGCGTTTTGGCATCACAAGTGGAAAGCTTAGAGAGTGTAGAAGCCAAATATAGCCAGAAAAAACACTTTTGAAATTATTATAAGAGTGTAATTTTCAAAATTCTCTAACTGGTCATTTTTTTCCTCTCTTTTCTTCTCCTAACTTGTTTATTTGAAGCCCAAATGGAGTGAAAAAGGTGTCGATGGAAAGCTTGGGAAGTCTCCTATCCACAACGAGCACATCTCACCAAGGAGGTAGCACTTCCTTCTCTAACTTTCCAATCCAAGCCCCATTGCGGACAATGTGACATTTGGTTGAGGGGAAAGTTAGCGAAGGAAGTGGTATTTATTCATGTTTTTATATTCTTTGAGCAAGCCCTTTTGTGATGTCTGGCTTGCCGGGTTTTCCTTTTTGTGAAGCTGTTATACTATACATCTTTATTTTTCAAAAATTGCACCCATTTTTTTGTGTTTTGCCTAGCTTGCAGTTTGAAAAATTGAAACACTGTCCAATTCTATTAATGTTATATTGGTTCCATGCCTAATTGAGTGGATGATTTGTTGAATTATTGCTATTTTCGACCTTTTTCTTCCACCTTTAGCTAACCACACACAATGCATATCAAGTTTCTTTCAATAACTCGAAACTGCTAGCCTCCTAAGCTCTGCGAATAACCTACCCTGGGCTGTTTAACAACTTTTATAGTTTAAGGACCCCCATGAATTTAAGGCCAATGTGTCTTCCAAAATAAAAGAAGAGAAAAGAGTGCAGAAAAAGTTAAAAGAAGAAAATCTGCAACGCTTTCGTCTCAAACACGAGCACAAATTCGAGGGGTATATGGCGAAAGCCTTTAAAGCCTGGTGCCCTAAGCCAACTGGTTGGGAGCCACCGACTTAGTGTTCGCTACATGGGTGGATACGTGGAGTTTAGCAAGTTCTAGGTGTTGGAGTCTCGAAATCATTTGGAGTCCAAGGTGAAACCTAAAGAGTTAGTGGTCGAAAGACCCTTATGACTTGGTGCCCTAAGCCTTAATCGGGTCAGGAGCTCACGTGATCCCTGCTACATGGACTTCGTGAGGTCGATTCCTCAACATTGCACCCCTACAACACAAAAAGAGTCGTGAAATAAGAGTGGGTCCTGATCTATTTAGGTTGGTTAGCATGCTAGGTTATGACGTAGGCTGTTGTGAGAGTGCGCTTGGCGCTTATTATTGTTGAGAACTGATCAAACAAACACTTAGATTTTTACTGAAGTTCCTGCTTGAAATACGAGAAGGAATCTCTTTGATACTCCATTTTGTATGGCATTCATTCGCCGAGGTTATTATTAGGCTAAGTTTCTGCAATTTCATCGAGGGTTAGGCATTACTTCTTCACAACCTGGAATCAAGTAAACCTTGTAAATACAATTTTGTTATAGCTATATGTTTTTTTTATATTTTATTTTCTTCGTATTGCTTAAGGGACCAGCAATGTGTCGATCAGTGATTAGTGCCCAAAAAGTGCTATTTGAACCCTATTTTTGGCTAGTTTTGAGCGCTTGTGTATTAATTGTTATACTAACCCAATTGACATGTTCAGTCCCGCCAAATGATCGCATTCCAGCCGTTCAGAGTTTTTTGTAGGAATTGAAGCCAAATCGCCGTGTCAATCTAATCATAACAAAGTCGTAGTTGATTTCCATCACTCATGGTTTTCTATCAATTTCAAAGAAGCTTCCAGAATGAATAATATCAAAGCAAGAAGAAATGGAATATTGCAGTGTGAATAGTAGTAGCTGGGAGCAATGGAACAAAGAGCCAACATCGATGAACAAAGCGCAGCGAAATTGCTACCTAACGACTTTTCTCCCGCACAAAATTCCAAAATTCTCTTCAAACTACCGCTGCTTTTCTCCTTTCACCCTCATTGTGTAATAGCTTTTAGTTAGTTATCGCGGTAGTTCACTTTGATTGTAAGGCTATATAAGCCATTGTAATACACTCGTTGACCTAAGTTTCATTGACTAAGCAAATACGTGCCTGCTTTCTTTCTTCCCATTTTTTTATTTTCATTTTTCATTTTCTCTCACTTTAGAAACCAAACACTCCTTTTCGAGGATGACAACTCAAAGGATGTTTGGCTATGTCCTCGATCCTCAAGAAGAGGGTTGCTAGGCTCGGGAAGTAAGGTTTACATTTTGTTCTGCTAATGCTGTTGTTTTTGGACATTTTGGTTCCCCAAATCTGCAACCTCTAGGTTTAAAGCCTTTGATAGTTTTTCTTGGCCAATACTTCAAGTAAGCTTAGGTCTTCGTTGTATTCTTTTAGCTTTAGATACACTGATATCCATTAGTTTCTATTTATGAGCCACTGGAGGTAGGTTAAGGGGTTATATTTTCACTGTAGATGCATCCTCATTGATCAATACTTGGTAATCTTTTAGGGTTCAATGGATGCTTATTATTAGATCCACTGAGATTCATTAGTTGCCCTTTACGAATCATTGTAGGATGGGTCAAGGTGATGATTTTCACCCTGAGAACCACAAAATGCTAAATAAATGCTTCTATCAAAAGAAAATTATTAGTGGTTTAGTTTTTAAAGTTAAATGAAGATCCAGCCGGAATTACCATAGGTCATCCCTCCCCAACGCGAGGAAATGGAACACAAGGACCCTTGTAACCCTATCAACCCAACCTAGCACTCTCAACACTAAGATTTTTACATTTTATTTTATTTATTTCGTTTTATTTTCAATTTCCACAACATCAAATCCACACACTTTTTACACCAAATCCTAAAATCCAAAACAAATCTCACCATTTTTGAGCCTATCAGAATCATTTCAGTATGAAGGAAAAACTCATCCCCGTGTTTATCCCAGATTACTTATATCAAGCAAATAGTTACGTTTACGAATAAAGAAGAGTAATTTAGGTTATAAATTTTGTTGATTCAAAACACCTACTGTGGCATGAATCAATAGGCCAGACCCAAGCTTCAAGCTCAAGTATCCTCACAAGAACATGGATTCCAACCACGTCCTTAATCCCCGATCACGTGGAAGGTTCGCAAGATTTATTGCCCGACACATCACTCCCCCCAACGCCAGTTTGCTCAAGAATGACGGCCAAATTAATTTCCTACGCGATCCTCACAAAATTTCGAAAACACACCCCACATACGAATCGCTCTTAGGGATGATCAAACGATTCTTTGGTATAATTATTAGGATAACTCGGTTATCCAAAAGTAGCTGAATAGGCTCCGATGTGCAAATCAAGCACTCCACCTTCCCATTTCAAGAAACCAATCACCACTTCCATAAAAGTGGCCATCCTTTCCTTCATAACAATGGCGAATCGCCAAACGCAGACTCAATACCTTACCGGAGCAACTGATCAGATATCACCCCTTTTCTGTCCGATCTGATCATGATCAAACCCATCCGGGGATGCTCGATACTATTAAAGGTAGCTAATCCCAGCCCAACCCCAACTTGGCCATGATCCAAATCGAACCCTGTGGACTCCGACCGGGGCTTCATTAATAAAATCCATTTATCAAATACATTTCATTGATATAATCATTTTCGTTCTCAAATCTTTGAGTACGTAACGTTTATTGCAATTAATTGTTCAAAACTCAAACCCAATCACAAAGGTACGATACGTTTTCTCTCTCGTATACTCTTATATGAACCCCCATTATGTTCTTTTATTAGGGTCAGTCCCTAAACTATCTGGTGGTGGGAATTACGAGGTTTTCTAAATTCAAAATCCAAAAAACCCACTACAGAAGACACGCGGCGCAGCAATGCTTCGTCAGGCGCACTGAGGTGCCACTTGCACCTCTGGGGCCGCCGTGGATTCGGGGCATCCCACGCCTCGCATAGTCTACTGCTGTATGTCCCCACGTTGCAAACGTAGGGATTCAATTGTGCCCGCATTTTCCACCAGACTTGGCGATTTTTCTCCAAAATCACCCTAAAATCCTTAAACAAAACACTTAGAATCACTCCCAATAACATATCCGAATATCACTCTAAACCGACCACAGAGCAAAACCCATTATGATTGTGGATTTTTCTAACCCAAACATCAAATACAACTTTCTAGGTTTAGGTTCATATCTCGAATCTTTGAAACTCATGCCCTAGCTTCCTTCTTTTTCTCCCTTGATCACTTGGAAACCATAAAGGTGAATGATCTCCTAGCACCAAAACCTTGATTTCTACTCAAACTCTAGCTCTTCTCTTTCTCACTCCCTTCAAATACTCTGCGACTAAATGAGTATCCAAGACCAAATGTCGTCTAATATCACTTATCCATTATAAGGCCATGTCTAGCTTCCCCACTAAATTCCATTTTACATTTCTCTCACTTAAAGCTTACTAGTCTCCTTATTTGCACATTCACTTATTATTTATTTCATATTAGCATTTAAGCTTATCATTTGACCCTTAGGTCCTCATTTTACAAATTTCCAATTTTGTCTTTTTTTCACTTCGGGTTTATTTCCCAAGTTCAATCAATTTCTCATCTAGCATATAATATTTGAATCATATGCTCACATATTCAATCTCACATTTCATACTTATCGGCTTTTCCCTGAAAAACCCACTTTGGGCTCACAATTCATACATGGAATATATATAATAAAAGTTATTACAAAAATTCTAAGGTGGTTTTGGGGGCGTTACACCCGACGTATTCTCTTCTCGATATCTCGGTCCGACTTAAGCATCTGAGAGCCCAACACACCATTTGCTAATCTTTGTTTGTTTTGCAGGTCCTTGCAAATGTAGGGTTGCACCCGACGATCCAATCGATTCAGAACCCAAGATACCAATTAGCACTGCCTATGGAACACCAAGCAAAGCAATCTTACTTCAAATAATACGCGAGTCAGCTGCGTCGCGCCATCAAGTGATCCCCCACACCTAAGCTTCAGAGTTCCCGCTCACTCATTCGCTCGCCGATCTCATCGCTGCGTGGCGAACCCAACAAATCGCCCGAGGACTAAGCCGCATGGTGCCGGATATGGAAACAGCTAAAGCAAAGAGTGCAGCCGGCATATGCGCTGAATTACGGACCATGCCGAGCCTTCATAAAGAAGATCACCGCCGGCGCCGCCTGGAAGAGGATCAAGGTGAAAATACACTAAGACAGCCATCCCGCACCTTCGTCAACAAACATAATGCAGGCAAGAGCCCATCCTCCGCCTCGGCCAGTAATAAGATGCAACAATGTGATTAATGAGCTATCCCCAGTAGCCTCCCGCACTCATCGCCGCCTCAAAGAACAAACGTGGAGGTCGAATCAAGAAAGAGGCCCCCGAGTCAGTTCTCAACTGCCTCTCAAGCTGGCATGCACGCCAAGTACGAAGAGAATCCAGCAAGAGCACTACGGGCCAGAGCAAGCTCAAACAAAGCCAACATACACTAGATGTGAAGACCACCACTCTGCCCCACACATCCCACTTCAGGCTGCACCTGCCCCACATATGCTTACATCTACCACTTGTTCTGTGGCCCAACACATACATCCCCCTACTGCCAAAGACATCTAATACGAATCCAGCTCTCTGGGCTTACCTATACTTTTACCATATATATAGTCCCTCCAATCCATACGATCACACGTCGAATTTCAACTGTGCAATGATACTTTCACGCTGGCAACTGATCAAGCACTGCAAAGTGTTCCCACCACCAAAGAGGCTTCATTCCCAGCTGTTCCACAAACTCTAATGAGATCTATCAACTGCTCAAATAGCTCAGGCTGCATTTGTTTCAATACTTGTGCTCGGGCTTCAACATGGAAAAGATAGTCTCAAACCATCTCGTTTTGATGATCAATCCATCCCATGATTTGTCCTTCCGGTAAGATTTTGATAGTCGTCCACATTTATTCGTTATGACGCGTTCTTCCAATGCAAAGAGCCGCCACCAACTCTATTCTTTCACTTCCGCCGTTTCCTCATCTCCACATATAACAACGGGAGGAATCTATGAGGAGACAAAGAGATATTCAAGAACATTTGGAGGACATTATCCAGCACTCAAACTCCATGACACTCATAGTCGCAGAAGATCAATAATGGGCGGATACCAACAAAAGGAGAGTTTCGAAAAGAACCTGGTGAAACGCCCAAGATTTAGTTAAAGAAAAAGAGGGAACCCCCCAAGTAGCTTACCCCTTTCGAACATCTCTACTGCAGACTCTCCTTCTTTCTCTATTCGATCACCCCAACTTCAAACGGCCTACACCACTCAATAAACCCGCACGCTGACAAATCCAGCCTCCAGATGGATACTATAATGATCACGTGATGAACCAACTCGATGTCAAGCCTGAAATTTCGTGAAAGGTTAATCGTGGCTCAACCACATCAGAGATATGTTCTAAGAAGGTCCTGTAGAGTCGCAGGGGCCTCAGTCCCACTGAAAGAATAATACAACAGAGCCCCCGCCCCTCCGAACCTCGACCACCATAAACTACATACTAGTGACCTCACGACGACCAATATCGGCCTAAGGCCAAAAGACGAGGTCATGCGAGCCGTTTTCGAGCCCGTAATTACCCATCCACATCCCGCATAGCAACAGAGCAACCAACCCACCTGAAGGCCCTATATCCTTTCCCCCTGTTAACCTATCCAAGTTCATTACTTCAAGACCACAGCCTGCACGTGTACTTACTCTGCATGTGACATCACTTCGATGTGCATGTAGTACTATTGAATTCTGCAAATAAGAAGCCACACTAGAGAGAATCGCCTACTCTTCAAGTAGATGAACATTCTTCGATGTTAAGTTCTACCGTGCATCCTATCCAGTTTACTGGGCAAATCCCACTCTCGGCGAACGATGGCGATATTACTCTCCCATCAAGGTACGCTAATAGTTCAAGAGGTCTTATTTCTGTTGTTTGAAAGGACCTAGCCCATACAAGTTACTGTTGCTCGTGCCAAGTCGCTTCTAGATGAAAGCAGCGTTTCGACCTACCATCAAATGATCAGCTAATCAGATCAAGGTCGCAAATCGACATTCTGGGGCAACAATAAGCTCATTGCTGCTACTAAGTGTCGTAAGACAGATACGAAAGCGAAAAGCCTCCTACAATCCGCCCTCAGACCAAAACCTCATAGTAGCACATCGCCGCCCAAGCAAGTAAGTGTACACGAGCGACGGGTCGTGAGACCCCTCGGAATCAATATTCCTGGGACGGTCCGGATAAATCCATATATGGTGCGTTCCTCCTATCCGTTGGGAGAATGAACAAATACAACAGGTTCTGCTCCGTAATATGGATGTATTCGCCTGACCCGCATACCGGCATTACTAACCCCACATGCCTCTCAATAAATTGAATGTCATCCCTTCCAAACAAGTTTCATTAGAAAGAAAGTGAGTTGTTTCACCCTGGACACACGTTATTCAAGAAGAAGTGGATAATCTTTTGGTTAGGATTCATCAGTGGAGATAAAGAACTCCTGAGTACTGCCAATGTGGTAGTAGTCCCGAAAAAGGGCAGAAACTGGAGAGTGTGCTGTGGACCACACATATCTCAATAAAGCATGCCCGAGAAAGACAACTTCCTCTACCCTGATAGACTGAACGTCAACACATTCATGCAAACATGTCGCCGCGCCTTGATTTCGTTATAGTCTCAACACCATATCCGCACACCAGAGTCAAAACATCTATTCACCCCGTTGGTTTGTCACTACACGATGGCGTCGTCATCGCGAATGTCGGCGGTCATATCGAGTTAATAATTTCGCGATAAACCGTGACGCAGAAACCGCAGAGAGTGTTTATCAATATGTCAAGTTCAAGAGTCCTCTTATTCATACCAACACTTGCAGAGGTTTCGAACTCCAGCGGAATGAAGATAGTTCGAACCCTCGCGTTAGTTTCTTGTCGTCAGTCGATTCTTCGTTCTGCAAAGACTCGTGAGTAAATATAGAAGTTAACCACTTCGCGTCAAAACAGTTCTGAAATCCCATCTTCCAGAAAATGAGGTCACATTATTCCAAATTAATCTGTCTGCTCAAGAGATTCAAACATCCATTGTCATAACATCTATGTCTTCGTCTATATAAACAACCAGGTCGATAATGTAAGAATCAATAGCCCCACAAATGAGCAATGCATCTGCAACCCAAGACGGTTATTCTAAAGTCTGCAAACACCTTCATAAGACGAAATGTTTATTCCAGATGTTGCACGCTCAGCGAGTTGATAATATACAAGCAAAGATTTTTCTTGCTAAAGAAAGTCCAGTCACTTTTAAATCCCGATGATGTTTATTCCTGAAAGAATGTTATGTTTACCCTCCGTAATGTAATTCAGATAAGTCCGCTGATAACTCAAAGTTACACCAGAATGTTAAATGAATAACTCCCTCTTCTGAAAAATTATCCACAGTACTTCCAACTTTATTCGAGGACGGTTTACGAGCACCCTCAATAATCGAGCTTAATTCAGATTCGGGTGATAAGCCAAGATCGCTAAAAATGACAGGTTCTGGTAGATTTTCTAGCAAAGATCCCCCAATCCGGAATGAGCTTGGACAACTTGAACTGGTGGACCCTTAATATAGACGGGGCATCTCGGCAAATCGAAGCTGGCATCGGTTTACAACTTAAATGGGCCGGGGAAAAGATTAAACAGGTAATCCGTTTGGGCTTTAGCGCCTCCAATAATGAATCAAATATGAGGCCATCCTAGCCAGAATTGAACTATTAGCTACAATGTCAGCCGACAAGCTTCTGATTCAAAGTGATTTTCAGTTGCGGTGTGGCAAGTAAACGCTAGAAGTACGAGTCATGAGTCCCTCGAATGGCAAAAGTATGTATCCTCGGGTTAAGCAACGCTGGCAACTTTTCTAAGATGGGCTCGAACACATCCCTGGGGTGGACTACTTGTCAGAGTCGCTTCCGATAAAAGAAACAGTGTTCCTACCCATCTATTATAAACCGGATTCTTCAATTATCACTATCTGGGTAAGTCGGGCTAGACGAGATCTCCTTCGACGGACCCCATACGTTAATATATCAATGTGAGAGAACTCCTGTAAACGAAAGGGACAAAGCTCTCACAAGATCCAACCAGCGCCCAAATGCTCTGGGTTAATAGAAGTCAGTTAAAAGATCCCTAGAATGGCCGTACCTAAAGTGATTAACTACCAAACAAGGACAATATGTACGTCGAATTACATGAAGGATAGGAGGGCCTCATTGATTAAGGCTCAAAGTGCTATTTCAACCCTATATTTTTTGGGGATAGTTTCTCAGTGCTTTTGCGCGCCTAACTGTCATTTATGCCAATCAAGTGTTCAAGTCTTCTTAGTATCGCTATGCCGCTAGAGGGTATTTTTCCGTTGTTTTCTTTGTGTTTTCGCGTACTTTCGGGAGTTCAACACGATACAGATGAATCATGTCGACAACTCAATCGTCGCCATCAAACACTTCGTAAATCAAAGAAAGAATGAAGGCAGCTTTATGGAAATCGGCGCAGAGACAGAAGCAATGCAGTTGATGAACTCATTGAAATCCCGTGAATTTCCATTAAGATCAGAGCAGTTTATCGATTGCGTAAAATTTCTCAAGAACCTTAGCCGGTAAATTTCGCAATCTTAGCGAAATTACCAATTTTCGCCAGACACTGCACTCTCACAGCACCGCCTTACGAATTTTTTGCATTTTCAAGCATTCACATGTTTTCGCTGTTGTTTAGCCTTTAGCCAGCGAAATCACCAACGCCTAGCGAAATTTTGCATTTTCTCTATCTCTGGGTGATTTCGCTAACTAGCGAAATTTTCGCTAGCTAGCGAAATTTTCGCTGCCTAGCGAAATTTCGAGTCTTGGCCAAATTCACCGCTCTCACATGCTTTTGTAATTAATGCAACCGACTCAATTTTGGTGTATTGCTCTCATTCCTAAAATTAGGCCAAATCATACAGTTTCTCAGGGTATTTTCATACATCGGGTGGCCTATATACCCCTCCCATTTTGAAACTTGCCAACAAATCGAGGGAAGCAATTTTTGTAAGTTTTATTTTTTGTCTGATAATAGTTAGGTTTTGCTTTTCTCTTCTCTCTCCTCTTTCCTTATTTTGCTGCCAAACACCCCTCTGAGGATGACAACTCAAGAGATGCTCGCTGCCTCTTTTCTTTGAAGAGAAAGGAAGCTAGCTTGGTGGTGGGCATACGCAGGTTTGCCCTCTCTTGTATTAAAAGCCAAAAATTCGTGTTTACAGCCCTATCTTCTCAAAAATATGGTTGAATAGCATTGAATGTTATTAATTCGGGCCAATACTACCATGCTTCAGATACAAGGCATACTTATTGCTGGGATGCACTCGTGTTCATTAGATGGTCTTTACGAGCCTCTCGAGATGATATTTAATGTTGTGGTTTCAAACTCGAAAAGGGCAATAGATGCATGTTATCTCTGTGTTAACTCAAATAGGAGTTGATTTAGGGTGAGGTTTGCGAAGCTAAACATAGATCCTGGGCTGGTGGGTTTCGACTATGTGTTGCTTGTCATAACGCGAGGATAAAACCCCGCAGGACACTTGTTCGGGCCTCTAAGTTACCAAGTTAGTGACCTAAATCTTCAAAGTTAAATCTTTCACACTTCATTTTCGCTTTACTAATCGCTTTCAAACTCATCACACTTTTTTTTTGAAACAAAAATCCAAAAGTCCAAATAGAAAGTCTTACCTTCGCAGATCTATGCAAATCATTCCTGGGATGAAAACCCATCCCCTCGTGTTCTAATTTCTGGGACCACTATACTGCTAGTGAGTTTGACTACTCAAGCAGCAGCAGAACTTAGTATATAAATTGTTGATTTTTTAGCTCAATACTGTGAGACTTAATCAATCATCCAAGCAGAGAACACCGGCACAATGTAGTCCACACTCGTGGGTATTATCAGCCAACCATGAGATTTTGTTGTCGACATATACAAAAGTGTGATCTGCCAACTAAGAAGCCCCGTCTCGAGATCACCGTACCGAGATCTCTAATTTCCATCACGAGCCCTCGCCCTCGTCTAATGGGGAATGATATGGTTTGGCGCTTCCTACCGCCCTGCTCAATAAAATTATTCTCGTAGCCACACCGATTATTTCCCGGAAGAAAAGCTGGATGTAGGTCAGTTTACATCAATTAAAGATAAGGATGTCACTCAATTCATTTGGAAGAATATTGTCTACCTGTTCGGTATACCTCAATCAATTATATCAGATAGTGAACCTTAATTTGATAGCCGGGCATACAGGAACTTCTGCCAAGAGTTGAACATAAAGAATCTATACTCCCCCCGCGATATCCGTAAAGCAACGGCCAAGAAAAAGCTTCTAATAAACCCTATTGACTGCCTTAAATTAACAATTAGACTCAGCTAAAGGCAAGTGGCTGACAACCTTTGGGTACTTGGGGTCACGTAATCATACTGCGCACTGAACCCAGATATCCCCCCTTCTCACACTCACTTATGGGATGGAAGCTATAGTCCCAACAAAAATCGATATGCCCACACTCATAACTGATTTACCCGAGTAGTCAAATATTCAATATGTGATTAAAGACCTTGACATGGCGCACGGTCAGTGTTAAGTAAGCGTCGTGCGAATAACATCGTACTCACCCTAGGCTGGGGCAAACCTATAAAAATCAGACGCCACAGAAACCCCGAATGTGCCAGCTAAAGGACCTAGTCCTGAGAAAAGTTTTCGAGAACACGGCCGATCCGTCGATCAGAAAGTTCCAGCCAAATTGGGAGGGACCGCATATTGTAATGCGAGTCGGCGAATCTAGATCGTATGCATTAGATAAACTAGACGGGACACCTGTATCTAGAATGTGGAATGTTATGCACTTTAAAAGGTACTATCAGTAAAGAATGATTCAATCTTTAACCATGTTCCCGTTTCAATTTTTCATTACAAAGTCCGGGTAAGGTTGATGTCCTACCGGCCCAACATGGTTGATGCCCAACTGGTTCATTACAAAGCCTAGGTAAGGTTGATATCCTACCGACCCAGCATGGTTGATGCTTAGTTGCTTCATTACAAAGCCAGGGTAAGGTTGATGTTCTACTAGCCCAGCATGGTTGATGCCCAACTAGTTCATTACAAAGCCCTGTATATTGATGTCCAACCGACCCATACGCCTGATGCCCACCGCTCATTACAAGCCCGTGAGCGCTCATGTCTTACCGAATTTAGTAATGGCTGATGCTAGCTGGTTCATTACAAAGCAAAGTGGTAAGGTCGATGTCCACTACCGCATGGTTGATGCCTAGTTGGTTCATTACAAAGCTAAGGTAACGTTGATGTCCTACCTGCCCAAGATGGTTGATGCCCAGCTGGTTCATTAAGAAACCCAGGTAAGGAGGTGCTAGAAGGGGGCAAATGAACCTTGTCTACCGGAGTGTTCATCTGGACTAGATCTATATCCTACTCAAGGCATATCTTTGCCTACCAGGCTAAATGATATGAATTACGTGATTCAACAAAGAGAAAAAAACAACATCAGATTCGCAAACAACACACGCTTTATTAGGGAGCTTGTTTACCAAATAACAAAAACTAGGGATACAAAACATGTGTTCAATGAGCAATGGCAAAACGCCACCCCTAGCTCCCGCTAGAGACATCAAGACCCTCACTCTCCTCGGTTACTCTAGCGGAAGAATCATGCTCATTACTCAGCCCAACCTCGACAACAGAGAGATGCTCACTCGCCTCACTAATATCTGCCTCAAGGACTGTAGTAGGAACCTTCCTCTTTGACGCAATCATCGCTTCACCCAAGCGAACAACGATGGTCGCGACTTTGACAGGGACAACACCTGGGAGGCATCGAGGGTTGATAAAGAACTCTGGTGATAACGACTTAGACGTACTGGCATCCCGTCTGGAACCATTGGTTGACTTCAACAAATATTATGTGCAAAATCACAACAACTATAACCATAGTTGAAAATCACGTCAAAGCCCTCCTCATAAGCCTCCTCCAGGGCCTTTTTCTATTTAAGGGTTTTTTCCTGAAGCTTTATTGACTTCATCTCATTATCTGAGCTCTAAGCAGAGAGACACCTGCCTCGACGCCGCACCTGGCTAGCCTCGGGCTTTTCTCCTTCCCGCCTAGCTTCTGCTAAAAATTGCTGTGGCATTTTGGACCCTAACCAACTCTGGACTCCACTCCGCATCCTCGCACTCCCCGCCGCACAAGATCCATGCGGGCCACGAGGCTTCGTGGTGAGCAACATCTCTCGCTTTTCGCCACCTTTCTCAACGCTTCCGCCTCCTTCTCCCACCACCGGATCCATTTCACAAGAAGCATCAGCCTTTACGGTCGAAACGACCGATTGAGTGTAGAGCCGCAGCTCTTCCGTGCAGATCCCTCAACCGGCATCACCTCGGGCCGGTAAGTCGATTCGGATAGCCATAATGGCCTACAAAAAGAATGCATTAGAATACAAATAACTAAAATAATACTTAACAAAGGCATACCAAATGTAAACATACCAGCTCCCGCGACCGGACAAAGCCACGGCCATGTGACAGTACTGGCCTTCAACCACTTGCTTGAGTTCATCCTAACAAGCATAGGCAAGGACTAAGATTAACATATCTCTTTGCTCCCTTCCTGGCCGCACCCATGCGCATCCAAGCAAGCAAGTGTGGATACGCCAGAGATGGACAACCGGGGATTCACCCCGGTAAAATGGCCTCAAGCAATTGATAATCTCCTGGCCACCTTCTGGCCCAGGAAACGTTACTTCCTCCATGGAGGGAGCCTGGTCTTATGGAGGAATATAAGAATTGGAACAAGAAATTCTGGCCTGGGAAGAAACGACTCCACTCGCGACCTACCGTAGATTTAGCCTTATCTTACCAGCCAGCAATCTGCTCCGAGGGAATCTCCTCCTGGACCTCCACATGAGTTGGGGAGACCTCTCCGAAATCCCCCAAGAGGGCAGTCTCCGAATCTAACTAGCCATGAAAGCCCATCTCAAGCGAATCCGAAACAACTATCGCTTGACATCAAAACTCTCACCGGATGGTTGTCGACCGCCTCACCATCCACCTCGGGGGTAACACCAATCGCCCGCTTAACGTTGGTACCTGCGACGCTTCGGCGGCACCGGGGAAGCTGTGAACAAGATCATCCATCTCGCTCTCCTCTCTTCTTCACCAGCAAGGCAGCTAGATACTAAGGAAACCCAAGGACAAAAATCTTCCACCCGCCCAGCGCTGGGCCATTCGTGCACCCGCCTTCCTTCTTAGATGCTTCGAGGTGGGGATTTAGAAACCCTTTTTGCAAAAGGGAGATGCTCTCGAGATGCTACTCTATCGCCATTCTTAAATGCTTGGGACAAAGCCAAATCCTCCCTAGCCAAAGAAGGTCGCTTCTGACCGGGTACTAATTCATCGCCCTCGACCAACCGCCTTGGTCTCACCTCGTCGAGACGAAGGCCCGGGGCTAAATTTAGAGATCAGCATTAACGTAATGCCTCCTCTACTATTTCTAATGAAGAGGACGGAATAACCGAATGATGTAGGAGATGGACTGCGACTCAACTCACGAAGATTCTTTGCAGTTAAAAGGATTTCATGATGTCGTTCCCGCTCAGAAATCTCTAGCAACCTCTGGATTTTCTTAAAGCTAGCTTTCTCCACCTAGTTTACCAGTTTATCCCTCCGGCTTTTTCCTACACAAAAAAATATATATATAATAATAAAATACGCGAACGTAAAGGATAGACGCGAAAAAATGCACTGATATATAGATCCCACAACTTAAACACACTTGGGAATGACATTGATTGGTTCAAAACAAACAGGAGGTTAGGGGAGCCCAGGGTCTCATACCAATGTCCTCTAACTAAGATCACACCCTTCGCCTCGGTCTTAGGTCTTAGGCGAGTCGGGAAGTCCAGTAATAAATTGCATTCGGGGGCTCTAGGATGACATGGATAGCCAGCCTCTGTGTCCCAGCTTCAAGGAATAAATAAAGTAAACCTCTACTAACGAAATGTCCAGTTGGTAAAGGAGGTTTAGCACGCTGCACCCTGGGCCGTGATCCGAATGACATTGACGGATAAGAAAGGTGAGGCGCCAGAGAAGGTAGGAACCGCTTTACCGTAGATGAGTCAGGGAAGCAAAGCTCGATCATGAAATGCTCCCGAGTGAAATAATGGATTCATCCGGACCATCCGACAACTCAAAATCGACACATTAGGAATTCACGCAAGACCTCAACTCCTCCATGGACGTAGAGGATGAGGTTTCGCAGGCTGGGCGATCCCTGCCAGCCCTCTTCTCGCGCCCAACTCGACTACAGGCCCTCTTCGACCTCTTATCATAATGCAAGGTGACAACAACAAAAGGGGAGAATAAAGGGGAATCAGTTCCATGCAGTAATACCAAACTGGTAAAAAGGAGAGGACGCACATGAACCTACCGCACTCAGACTCGCCGCTCCACCCCCCGCCCTAGCGTGTCCTAAAACACCCCTCCCACGACCTCACACCGAAACGCTCGGCAATCGAACGTACCCAGAACAAAAACAAGGCTTACTTGGAAGATAGGGGAAAACAAACGCCTAGAAAGATAATTCGCAAAACACATAACGCTACATTAGAGTATCAATAGAAGCCCTTGAACGAAAGGGAAACAAGAAAATGGGGTAAACGCGATGGGAACAGGTGGGATCCAATTATGACCCCCTAAGTCTTAGGTGTCTAGCGTCTATAGGTGCATTAAATGCGCCGTTGACTCATCGCCCCTCCAAAAATTCTAAACTAGCCACGCTTCATTTGATTAGGGCACAAGAAACTAGAGGTGACCTAAGCTCGTGGCCCCTGTGCCAGCCCTTGTGCCTCCCCAATAGAAGGGCTAGGGTCGAACAACTAAACTACGTCCAGTCAAGAATCATAAGGGATGATCCATTCTAGAATTCATCAAACGCCACAACCCTTGTCCCAAGGAGTTAGTCCACATTGCTAACCGGTTAGTCAAGCATGAGAAAAATAAGGTGAGAAAAAACACAAAAATTTTAAGAAACACAATTTCATTAATTACACCAAAAGGCGTTCATAATTACACAGCAATGCTTACAACCAAGCAATCATACTTCACAATTACATAACCCAGTAGGTGATTAGTACCCAAATAGTGTTATTTTGAGCCCTGTTTATTTCAGGTTTTAAGCACTTTTTGTATACTAATCCACTTAAATAACCCAATTGATACATTGAGGTCCCAGCTTTGCTACTGATCACATTTTATAGCTATTTTTTGTAGTTTTGTAGGCCAAATACCTCATTATCTTCAATTCGATTCAAACACGATGAACCCGATCCGAATTCGAAAATGCATGATCGAACCAGAGGAGATTTGGAGCAAAAATGCAGAAGAGAAGGAAGGCATAGTGAAATAAGTGTGGCCGCGAAATTCGCAAGAACCTGCCAAATTCCTCGCAACACTGCCTCCCGAACTTCAAGTATTAATCGTTTTCAATTCTTTTTGTTTGTACAACCTACTGGATGTAATTTTGGTCCTCTTTATACATTTCCTTGTAATTTCTTTGATAATGAAGCATCTATATAAGCTAGTCAAGCTTGTAACATCAATCAACTTCACCATCAATCGCCAATAAAATTCAAAGTACCTAGTTTCCTCTCCTCCCCGCCTCCCGTGTGATTTTCTCTTCTTTTTCCTTCACTTTCTGTATTTCTTTCATCGGCCCAAACACCCTCGATATGACAAATCAAGGGATGCTCAAGGCCCTCATCCTTGAAGGAAGCGCCAATGGGTGCTAGTTTTAAGGTAAGTCGATTGCTCTCTTGATTTTCATGTAAGCATTTATGGGTGTTTGCATTCCCCGCTTCTCACCTCGTTAAAATCTCCTAGCATGTCCTAACTAACGTGTATTCGAAAGCTGGGGTTCGGGCGGGATACCATCACTAGATCCACTAATACCCAGTTAGTTGTCTCCTATTAGTTACTGTATGGTAGGTTTAAGAGGTGTATTTTCACCATCTGGGAGCATTTATGCTCATTAAATGCCATTGTTCAAGAGGAAAAATTATAAGGTTTAGGCTTTAAAGTTGTGTACGAAGATCCTGCTCAGAAATGACTATAGTCAATCCTTCCCAACAAGGAAAAAGACCTCGAGGACATGGTCAGTCGCCTGTAACTCCCAACCCAAAGGCCCGAGACTTCAAGGAGTTCTTTAACTTTATTTCAATTCTATTTCCGCCACCATCAAAACCCCCACTATTTTTACAAAATCCTGAAATCCAAAGAGGAAACACCATTCTTAATCCACTACAACTCTTCTCTGACGAAGAAAACCCATCCCTGTGTTCGAATTTCTAGATTAATTATATCGTAAAGAGCTCTACGGCAAATAGGATTTAGGATATAAATTCTCATGCATTCCGATACACCTACTTTGTATGCGAATCAAATACGCTACGGGATTATGCCCTGGGGTTGAGAGGTGAGAAGCTGTGAACTTGTGATCCACATCACAAGTATTGGTGAATTCTCATTTCTTTTTTATTTTACCATTTTTCCCCATTTACAGTTCACTACAGGGGAATTTGGAATTTTGTACTGTTCATACAGATTTTTCCTTGTTTTTATTTTAACCAACATCAACCTTTTTGGTAGTCTCGTTTTTGTTGGTTTCTTGCTTGTTCAGGTGTTCATATATGCAAGAGACGTAAACACTGCAGCATTGGAAAGGCGAGTTCCAAATGGAACAAGTGTGAAATCGCTTGTACAAAGAACTAGATGAAGCCCCGACCAAGAGTATTTGAGCTAATAGGGGCTTAAAGGGAGCCCAATGCCTCCATGGTGTCAATGAGGGGATCACATACACCTCTGGCAGCGGGTGAGTTCAATTTTCATGCATTATACCCTTCACGAGGATGTGGCAAAGGAGCCTTATCCGCCTCAAGCCCTAACTTTCTGCCATGGTATGGAAATGAAAATCCATACACGCATATCAGGGATTTCGAGGAAGTTTGCACAACTTTCAAAGAGGGTGCAACTGATATGGAGCTGCTGAAGTTGAAAGCTTTCCCTTTGACCCCCAAAGACAAAGCCAAAATTTGGCTTAATTCACTAAGGCCAAGGACCATCAGGAACTGAGCAAAGCTGCATGCAGAATTTTTGAAGAAGTTCTTCAATGCCCACAAGACCAATAATTTGAAGAGGCAAATCTACACCTTTGCAGCTCATGATAGTGAAAATTTTATCGTTGTTGGAGTATATGAGCATTCATCAAGTTCGCTTCACCATGTTTTGATGCCTGGATGCTGGTGAATCACTTATACGATGGAATATCCCCTGCCATGAAACAACTCTTGAAGACCATGTGTGGAGGGGACTTCCTGAGCAAGAATCTAGATGAAGCCATGGATTTCCTCAACTATGTGGCTGAAACCTCCAAGGGATGGGATGAGTCGAACCCAAGGAAGGTAGAGAGAATGAAGCACACAACAAACCAAAGGGGAGGCATATACTACCGCCGAGATATGGAAATGAAAGCCGTTTTCATCTATTTACCAAGGTTGAAGAACTAGAAATGCAAAATCGAAGATGAGGTACGTGCAGAAATAAACACTGCAGACCTCTCCAAGATCGCTTTAATTGCCAATCCAATAGTCACCAAGGAGATCGTTGTTCAATTGCTCCCTCAGAAAGGGATTTGATGCAAGAGCAGGAAAACATAGTGGGTCAAAGTAGGCCACCAACAAACGCTCCATATGCGAACACCTACAATCCAAATTAGAGGAATCATCCTAATCTATCATGGAATGAACCCCACTATGCTCCCACAAAGTTCACAAGAAAGAACAACCCTCATCCTTTAGAGTGCCATCAGAATTGGAAAGGTAATCTTAGGAAGAAACAAGACAAGAATCACCAAATCACCTAAAAAATCTAAACATTGAAGGCACTCTCAACAAAAATAGATAACCCGTGAAGACTTCGCCTGTGCTGGACTAACCAAAGAGTGTGTGCAAGAAAAGGGAAAATTCCCCTCTCAGACACAACCAAACCCTAGGGGATTGCATGAAGTGAGCTCCTCCAGTGACCCGAATTCTAGAATGAATGAGGTCAAGGAAATCATGACACTAAGGAGTAGCAAAGAGCTTACACAACCATCACCCAAGGCAATAGACCCAGGGCAAGAAGCTATAGAGACTGAACCGGAGGAGGTGGTGATCAAGCAGACTGTTGAGAAAAATAAGACATCCCCACCTTTCCCTCAAGCATTAAAAGTTAAAAAGAAGGCCATTAATCAGGATGAAATGTTAGAGGTATTGAGGCAAGTGAAGGTCAACATACCCCTACTTGACATGATCAAGCAAATCCCCACCTATGCAAAAATTTTAAAGGACTTGTGCACAATGAAAAGAGGGCTAAATGTCGAAAAGAAAGCCTTCTTGACTGAACAAGTTAGTGCCATTATCCAATGCAAGACTCCAGTGAAATATAAAGATCCGGGTTGTCTGACCATCTCGATTAATATATGAGGCACTTACGTGGAGAAAGCACTGTTAGATCTGGGAGCAAGTGTGGAATCTCCTCCTCATTCGATGTACAAGCAAATTCTCTGGTCGGGGGAGCTAAAGCTCACCTCCATCACACCGTCTCGCTGATAGTTAATCAAAATAATCGAAGGATGCGGAAGATGTCCTCATACAAGTGACAAATTCTACTATCCAAGATTTTGTTGTACTCCTGATTACGTAACCACCAAGTAATAGCCAATTATGTACCTATTATCTTGGGGAGACCATTCCTGGCCACCTCCAATGCAATTTTCAATTGCAGAAATGGTGTCATGCAACTTACCTTCGGAAACATGACCCTAAAGCTCAACATCTTCCACCTAAGTAAAAAGCACATGTAACCAGTGGAAGATGTCCCAGAAGAAGTATGCATCATTGACACCATCCTGGAGGAACAAGCTGATCAGCAAGGGATGCAGGATACACTAATTAAAGAGTTGGCTGAGTGTCCAAAAGAGCAACAAGAAGCTGATTCGCAAGCCACTAGCAGGTGACGCGAATCAACAAAATTTATATTCTATAGCCTTCCCACGCCGTAGTCGCTAATGCAAAGATAGCGGCTCAGGGTCGAACACGGGATGGGCTTTCAGACAAATGATTTGAGTGGAAGTCAAAATTGGTGAATTAAATTGATTTTTAAGGTTTTGCGAAACAAAGGTGTATTATCGCAAACTGAAAATAAATAAAATAAAATGTAAAATAGAACTCCTTGAAGCATCGTCACCGGGGTTGATTCCTATGGTAACCGAGGGTTCCGTGGTCTACTTCATGTCAGGAGGATGACATATAGTCATTTCCTAACCGATCTTCATTTAACTTTTAAAAACTAAACCCTAATAATTTCCCCTGTAGAAAGCATTTATTTAGCATTTAAGGTTCCTTGCCAGCTGAAAATCTATCTTCGACCATCCTACAATGATTCGTGAAGGGTAAATTCACGAGTCTCAATGGATCTAAAAATAAGAATCCACCGAACCCCAAAAGATTACCAAGTATCGATCAAAGTGGATGCACTTGCAAAGGAAAATCTAACCCTTAACCTACTCGCTGAGCTGTAGAATGGCAATTAATGGATATTAGTGTAACTAAAGCTAAGAATACACTTAACCCAAAGCTTGCCAAGTATTGACCAAAGAAAGTACATCAAAAGCTTTAAACCTAGAGTTGGAACAGGGAACTGTAATGTCAAAACTTCACGCGTGAAAAATGGAATCACCTTCGCTGTTCTTCGATCCTACCCCAGCAACCTTCCATTTCAGGAGTGAAAGGGTTTTAGCCGTCATCCTCCAAGTTGTTATCCTTGGAGGGTGTTTACACCCAAGAAAGTGAGAGAGAGAAGAGAGAAACTCAGAAACCCAAAAGAGAAAAGTCGATATGTACTCGAAAGATTAAAGAAGCTTAGGGTTACAAGTTCAGGGGGTTTATATAGTAAGTACAACCTAAAGTGTGAAACTGCAGTACCTAAAATGAGATTACATAAGGCTAAAATGGTAATACATCAAAACGTGGTCATTTAGAATCAAATATACAAAATCACAGTAAGCAAGAATTTCGCTATGCAGTGGATTTCTCGCTAGCATAGCGAAAATTGCTTAGTCTAGCCGAAATTTCGCAAATTCTAGCTTAGCTCTACGTAGATAGCGAAATTGAGAAATTCCCCGCCATCAATGCGAATTTCGCATAGCGAAATTCGCCAGCCTACGAAAAATTATGAGATACCGAAATTGGCTTAATTACTTATACGTTAGGGGCCTCGCAAGCCTCAGCAACTTCCCAATTCTCGCTAGGATTGCTAGTCTCCCAATTTCGCCAGACGCGAATCTCCCACCCCGATTGTTCCCGCTTCACCGCATTGCTCATCGCATCTTCCTTTTACACGTATCCCACTTTCCTTCAAAATCCACTTCAAATTCCTTCATTTTTGATGGTTGAAAACACTGCAAATCTTCAGCATAAATGGCTGAGGTACGCAAAGACCTGCAAAATTACCCAAAAACAAACTCGAAATGGTATCAGTGGAACTAAGTGGACCTACACACGTCAATTGGCGACTGGACATGATTAGTGCGCAAAGCACTCAAAACCTATTTTGAATAGTATTCAAAATAGCACTTTTTTGGGCACTAATCACACCCCCAATCGACACGTTGCTAAATTCCTTAGCAATGCTAAAAAACAATAATGGATGCATGGCCGTGGCTTTTACAAAAAGTGTATGTGGATCAAAAAGTGTAAGTATAGGTAAGCCTTACCTTTAGTATGAACAATTTACACCCTGTATGAAAACCGACATGAAAGAACAAAAACCATATAAGAACTAGTTTTAGGTCAACATTGGATCCAAGGAAATCAACCTGAACTTCCACCAAAATCTAATTGTTCCTAAGGTAACCGTGGTCACTGACAATAAATTGTAAGGCTATTCCTCTCCCCCAACCTAGCTAACGCCATGGCCTTAAACCGTTGACCAACCTAAATAGACTAAATACACTCTTATTTCCTTATTTGATTACATTGTAGGGTGCAATGCTAAAAACTCGACTTCACCAAAGTCCGTGTAACGGGGGTCCACCGATGACTCCCAACCAATTAAGGTTTAGGGCATCGAGCCAAAAGGATCACTTGACCACAAACTCTGCAGGGTTCACCCTGGACTTCGAATGACTTCGAGAATTAAGCACCTACAACACGCTAAACTCTACCCATCCACCCGTGTAGCGAACACTAAGCCGATATTCCCAACCACCATAGTTTAGGCATCTGGCCTTTAAAGGCTTTCGCCATATACCCCTGACCGTGTTCGGTTTCAAGGCAAAGCACGCTTTTATTCTTCTTTTCTTTTTTCTTTTTTTTTTCATTCGGGAAGACTACATGTCTTCATACGTAACACAAAACAATTGTGGGTCAGCCAACAAATTTAAGGCCTATTTTGGTAAAGTGGAAAGAGGCATATAGCTTCTCAACCTATTGGTATAATCTGCTGTGCAGTGTGTGGATTAGCTCAAGGGGGAAAGTTCAAGGTTGAAATACGCCTGAAGCCTCGATCACTAAAAACAAATCACGCATGGAATTGTTCTATCACTAAGGTAACATACGTGGCTCCACCGGTCTAACCAAAGGTAAGAGCGTAAACACAACAGAAAGACCACCGCCTAATATCACAATACTTACATCCCGAACAACCCATACAAAATAAGTAGGCGCTTATCAAAGCTAAAACAAAACAAAATGTGATAGATGCCACTCCTAACTCTAACTTTTCCCCCCAACCAAAGTATAACTGTGTCTCCTTTGGGTAGGGATTGGAAAGCTAGGGAAGTGAGTGCAACCACCTCACTCTCGTGGTGGTGTATACGCTCGCTGATCCAAGTCGCCGCAGCTACAAAGATATCCCAAGAGGTCACTGGAACGGCTGGAGCCTTAGAACAAATGGCGCTCGAATGCTCCAAATCCGAACCAAGATTCGAACTAACCACCGTGCATGCAATGTAGGCAAATGCTGTGTCTTTGATGTAAAGGGGCAGAGGCTTGTACAAAGGGCCACTAATTTCCTAATGTTTCGCAAAGACAAGCGTTGATTAGACGGCCTCGCAGGGGTGCTTCAGTGGTTTCAGGTCGATCAGCCGCAAGGTGATATACACTTGGTCTGAGGGGCTACCGGGCAAAGGCATTTAGGTGGCTTGGGCGCGGGCAAAGTGGGGTTCATTTTCAAGGGAATTGTCAAGGACATTCTTTTGCAGCACTTCCACCGCTGTTTCACCGCTCCTCACTTATAAAGGGAAAGATTTCTTCTTTCTTCTCCCCTTGAAAACAACAAAGACACGTATCCGAGGATTCAAACACTCCTTCCGATAATCCAATAATATCCTCTCTATAGCACCTCGTGGTCATGGTTTCGACCGCCTCTCCGCCATGGTGTCACCGATTCGCGCTACCTGCAGGTGAGCCGAATCAACAAAATTTGTTTCCTATGTTCTCCCACGCCGTAGTCGTTTACCGCAAAGATACTTGCCTACAGTGGTCGAACACTAGGATATTTTCATCCTAGGAATGATTTCCACTTGTTGAAAATGGTGAGGCTTTTAATTTGGATTTGATTTGTTTCAAAACAAAGGGAAGTTGCTCGATGTTGATTAATAGTAAACCGAAAGTGAAGTGTGAAAAGGTAACTTTAGTTATTTAGTCACTAAATTTGACAACATGGGGATAAATAAGGTCCCTGCTCATATCCTCGGCATTATGGCAAGTAACATATAGTCAAAGCCATAAATCGATCTTTGTTTAACTATGAAAATCCAACTCCTAGACCACTCCTATTTGAGTTCACTGTGCATTATGCATTCACACCTTTTAGTTCAAAAACCTCTAGCACTCAACCTCATTTCCGGCTCAGAAGGCCATCTAAAGGATAACAAGGCATCTAGCAATAAGTATGCACTGCACTTAAAGCATGGTAAGTATTGGACTAAAGTCATGACATTAAATAGCTTTTTAAACCCTAGTTTGGAAGATATGGAACCATAAATACAGTGACTGTGAATCCTTTACAAGAAGAGGACAATCCTGCAAAGAACCCCAAAACTAAGTTTCCAAGAACCCTCCTCTCTTCAAAGCTAGGTGTTTAGCCAAGATCTCTTGAGTTGTCATCCTCAAGAGGAGTGTTTGGCAGCCTAGAAAATAAAAGAAAGAGGAGAGAGAAGAGAGAAAAGCAAACCCTAAAATGAAAGCTGCGGGAGATATTTACATAAATGAAAAATTGCTCAAAAGTTTTTCCTCCTTGGTTACAAAATGATGGGGGCTTATATAGGCCACCCAATGTGTGAAACTACAAGAAAACCTAAAATATTGGCTAATACAAGGGACAAGGAGGTAATACACCAAACGGTCGTTTCGCATTAATTACACAAAATTAATGTAAGGGTTGAATTTCGCTTGATAGTGAAAATTTCGCTAGGTAGTGAAAATTTTGCTAGCCTAGCGAAATTTTGCTAGCCTAGCGAAATTTCGCTAGCCTAGCGAACAGTACAAGAGATAGCTTAAATCACAAAATTTTCGCTATGCACAAGTGAATTGCTAGGTTAATAATACACTAGTTTAAATTCGCTTAAATTTAGCTTAAATATTTGCAGATAGCTAAACTCAAGAATTTCGGCTAGCACAATAATTCGGCTATATAGCGAAATTTCACTAGCCTAGCGAATTTTATTCTTCGCTAGATTGCGAAATTTTCGCTATGGTCGCGAAATTCGCAATCCGAAATAAATTTTCGCAATCATACGAAATTTCCGGAATTGCCGTTTTCACGTCATTTCACGTGACCCTATATCGCAGATCCTCCATCTTCACTTTCGCTTCATTTCATCATCAATTTTGATATGTTGATGACTGAAATAGTTTCAATTCATGGTTCAACACATCTCGATATCAAATTAATTTTAATGGACGAGGTACACAAAACCTCGCAAAATAACCACAAATAACTCCTTTAAATGGCATAAGTGATACTAAGTAGACCCGAACACCTCAATCGCTTAATTGATACGATTAGTGCGCAAAGCACTCAAAACCTATCTCGAATAGGGAGCCTGCATAGCACTGGGGCACTAATCACACCCCAACCGACACGCTGCTGGCCCCTTTAGCAATGCTAAATAATCAGACATGCATGTCAGGATTTACAAAAAGTGTATACGGTTCAAAGGTAATGTATTAAGGGTACGCCTTAAAATGAACAATTAATACCAAGTTTGAAAACCGACATGAGAGAGAAAAAACCATAAAAGAACAAATTTTAGGTCAACATCGGATCCAAAGAATTCAACCTGAATTTCCACTAAAATCTAATGGTTCCTAATGTAACCAGATTGAGCCAATAAAGTGCAAAATTATTTCCTCCCCCCAACCTAGCTACTGGCATGGCCTTAAGCTGTTGAACAACCTAGATAGGAAAAGCTACACTTTTCTTTCTTTATTTAACTACAATGTAGGGTGCAATGCTTAAAACTCGACTTCACCAAAGTCCATGTAACGGGGGTCCATCGATGACTCCCAACCAGTTAAGGTTTAGGGCATCAAGCCAAAAGGATCACTTGACCACAAACCCTACTGTGTGCTTTACCCTGACTAATGACTCAGAATTAAGCACCTACAACACGTTAAACTCTACCCATTCACCCGCAATTTAACACTAAGTCAATGACTCCCAAACTTCAATTAAGGTTTAGTGGCATCGGCTTCAAAGGTTACCATATACCCTGATCGTGCTCGGGTTTCAAGGCAAAAGTGTCACGACTTTATTTTTCTTTTTCTTCTTTTCTTTTCTTTTGCTTTTCTTTTCTTTTCCTTTCGGAAGACTACATCGGGTCTTCAAATGTGGGTAACACAAACCTTATCATGTGGCTGCCAACATGCCTAAGGCCTAAGCCAAGGCGAAAAGAGGCATACACTCAAACCCACGGTACAACTGTGTGAAGTGTGTGAATTAGCTCAAAGAGGAAATGTTCAAGTTGAATACGCTAGAATCTTAATTGACCAAAAACTGAATCATGCATGGAGTTGTTCTAACATTAAGGTGACAAGCAGTGCTTCAATTCCCCATTTAAAGGCAATTCAATTGTCCAATTAAAAGCAATTCAATTGTCCAATTGAAAGAAAAATTAAATACACAAAGTAGAGGCAAAAAGGTGATTTGCAAAAGTGTAGTAAATCAGAGCATATAACACTCAGATAGCTTTTGAGAAGCCAAAATGCATAAGACATGCAATGACAAAGCTTAAATATACAAAATATCACCGCTACTATGGCTAATACATGAATCCTAATCAAAATTAGCAGGCAGTTGATAAAGCTAATAACTATACAAAAATAAAAAAGAAACCAAACCACCTCTACCCCGCGGGCTGGGTGGTGGGTCTCGTGAGCTACTTCGCCGCTAACATATCCAAAGAAGCCGCCGCCGCAGGCTGGCCCAGTCTCCGTCGTGAACGCGCTGGAATACCCAAATGTCATGACTGGGCCGCAGCGATGGGAGTGACAAAGGACTTAGAGTGGCCTCACCGGAAGCAACTCGTCCCCGCTTCCGCTGCGGGTCGCTAAAGAACATATATCATTCATACCACGGCAATTTCGAACTAACGCCAGATGTGCCCGAGAATGTCGTGGTCAGATAAGACGGGGCCAGGAGTACGCAGGGCCGCGCCGAAGTAGGTAGGAGTAAAAGATGGAGGAGAACGATCCGCAAAGGACTCTTCCATCTCAGCCCAAGCACGACTACCTCCTCTCGGGTGGAGAATGCTCGCCTCCGGAACCGGAACCTCCTCCTAGTCCCGCTGGCCAGAGGATAAAAGAGCAGGGCATCACCATCGCCGCTCTCCATCGACGTGACCCGAGGGCACCTAACCTCATCTCTATCCTGGCCCTCCCGGAAAACCCAAGTGCTCGAGGACTGCATAATAGTCTCAAGATCGGGCTGCGGAAGACTCTCACCGAGCCAGGCCCTTACAATGGACCTTATCCTCGGGCTGCATTGGGAGGTCATCACCAACCGTGAGGGACTAAACCAAGATCCCTCCTCAGACCCCAGAAGAGCCTCCTAGGGATGGCCCCCACGTGGAGCATAATGCCGCACGGAAAAGGCCGGTCTTGAATGCAGTGATCGACCAGAGCATCCGAGGCTGAGCTCCGAAGAGCACCGCCCGTCGTGGTGTCTGTGTGGCAAGAATGCGGGACCATCTCCCCACAGGTGGGCGAGACTAATCTCGGAGAACTCCTCGAATTAGCCTCATGCAGATTCCCGCAGCCTAACGCGTGGGCCGATATGTCTCACGTTTAAGCACTCCCAGCACCGTCGATATGAACCCGAAATGAGCGACCAAAGACGCCCCTGGAGGTCATCGAATGGTAGAACTGCAGGAATCACCCACGGTACACACGCCCTACCATGAATGGTACCAGGAGTGCTCGACACAAGACGAGTCCCCGACCCATGGTCACCAACACTGGACATCATAGTACGACTCGATGAAACTCTCACGGAGCCGCACATCCCTCGACGGGTTCCCGACGAATAACCCGCCTCCCGATCCCGAGGTTGTGGGACAACCGAGGCGGAGTCGCCACCGCCGATGTGGCTGGTGACTACCGAGGGTCCGGATGAGGATGACCCACCCCGGCCGAAGTACGGCTCGCTGAGGCCGGCCTCCCAGATCTCCGCTGAGGCCTGGGCGACGGGGGCCCGGTCCCATTCGCCCGTACCCCGAACCCTCGAGGCTCCTGACCACTCGCAATCGGAGCCGGCAGACGGTCCGAACCGAGCCGAGCCTGGCCGCTTCCCGCCGGGGCATCGAACCGACCCGAGATCCGAGGCTGACCCACTGCACCAGCACTACGGCCTACCGAAAAGACACCGGCGCGTGGCTCCTCCGACGAAAATGGAACCGTGGACTCACCGTCAACCAAGGCACAGTGCTGGAGACCCTGGGGGATCGGATCAGTGGCACCGCACCAACAAGAGCGGCTCGTGCAGCCGGGAAGGGCCCCACACCGGGAAGCGTGGCCCGACAACCCAAGCAGGGCCTCGTGGCCCAGCTGGCTAAGGCGAACAGGGGCGGCGGTGGTCGGGGTGGGCTACGGCCACCTGCGGGCTACCGAACAGGGCTGAGCAAACAAACAGCAAAACCGAGGCTCGCGCGTGGAGCCATCAGACGTCAGACCTGGCGCCCTGGTATTCGTGGTCACGGCTAGCTGTGAGCTCCTTAAAACCCGGGAGGAGAAGATGAAGTATGTGAAAACTAAACCCACCCCCCACCTCCTTTATAAGCCATTAAAGGTAAATTCGAAGGGTCCTTTTCTAAATAATTTCTATTATAAATAATTGGAGCCTTTTTTCAATTAATTCGCACTTCAAAATTTTCGCATTAAAATATTAACACTATTAGGAAATAACACTATTATAATTAAAATTATTATAATATATATCTAATAATTTTAATATACGATACCATAATATAATTACCAAGTCGCTAAAAACGCGTCGCTAAATTAGGTAACATACTAAAATAATAAATTATAGAAATGACTAAATTAATATATATAAAGTAAAATATATCAGCTGCAATTTGTTCTTAAGAACACCAAATCAGCCCAAAGTTACAAAATTACTTCGCGGAGGGTCAAGATGATCTCCTCAACCCTCAGAAGGACTCGAGCCGATTCCTCGTGTCGATTTCCCATTGTCGACTCGTTCCTCACCGATTGAATTTGAACTGGCACTCACCGTAGCTGGCTAATGATGGCAATGCCAAAACCTCCGCTTCAATTGCTGGCTATTCCTGTAATTCTCGATATTCAGCCTTCCCCGCTTCCTCGACCAACCGAACCAACTTCATCACTATTTGATTTTCGCCACTGTACCAGGCTTGTTGTTCAAATGGAATATGTTCAAATTTCCAATGTCATGTTGCCAATGTAAGTTGCATTACTCCATTCCTAATTGATGATTGCATTATGCGGCCGTAATGGTCTTCTCCCGTGATAATCGGGCATGATCAGCTCCATTCTCCACGGTACGGCAGGTCAAGCACTACAAAATCTACTGGATAGTAGAATTTGTCTACCATTACCAACACATCCTCAACTATCCCCTTAGGGATCTTCACAGATTGATCGGCTAAGGATAGGGTGATGTTAGTAGGTTTAAGCTCTCCCAAACCTAACTGCCATAATCAGTATGGCAAAGAGGTTTACACTCCGCCCCCAAATCTAGCGCTGATTTGTCTATGCAAGTCCCACCACGTTAATCAACAGGTGATCCCCGGATCCTTGTATTTGATCGGGTTCTTGTTGATTATGGCACTCGACTTGCTCAGTTAAAAATGTCTTTTTCAATGCTCCAACCCCTTTTAATTGTACAAAGATCCTTCAAAAAACTTTCAGATAGGCGTGGACTTGTTTGATGATGTCCAAAAGGGGTATGTTCACTTTCTACCGCCTTGTGACTTCAGATGCCCGTCGTCGATGCCTTCGCTTCTTAGTGCCTGTGGAAATGGAGGTGGCGTGCAGTGCTTCATTGAGTCCTCCTTCAGGAAAATGTGTTATGGCTCCATTTCATCTCCTTTCCTAGTTTCTTCTGGGTCAGCCTGGGCATTGGGTCGCTTCAACTCTTTCCACTCCTCGAGTGATTATAAATTCTCTACCTCATCCATTCCTAAATTAAGCTGGATGAACTCAATTCTCATGGACTCCTTTCAGATTTGGCAATGGTCGGGAGGGGAACCTTCCTCTCTCAGACTTAATATCATGATCTTGTGGATTGAATAACACGCAGGTTGTCTATATTTTCTGGATTAAGATTGCTCTCAAGCCCATCTATTCTCTTTGCTCAACAGGCTCTCTACAAGATCAACTTTCGTGTTAGTCAGACATTGATCCCGCTTCTTCCGACAAAGTTGCCCACCACCTTGCTCAAATTTAATATAGCTTGTTCCACAGGAGAAGATGATGGTGATGGTTGTGGTTGAGAAGAGGAACCAAACTATGGTTTAGCACCTGGGGGTACATAGGCAGGGGGATTGGGTTTCCAGGAGAGGTTAGGGTGATTCCTCCAATTGGAATTGTAGGCTACCATATCAACAGTTGTGGTGGTCAGGACACCTACAAAGATTTGCATGCTCGACATCAAACTTTCACCGATGGGGCACTCTGATCATGTTCTCCCCAATTAACAAAGTGGGTTGGAACCTGGTGAATGGATCAAGCCAGGCGCTGTTTTCAAATAACGCCTGCACTTCATGGTTCCTTCCTTCAAGCTCCTCCACTTTCTACCTAGGGCTGAGATTTTTCTTTCATTTCCATGTCCTCGAAAGTGTAAAAATTCCCGCCTAGGGTCGATGAGGGCCTCATTCTTTCCATCTCTGGGTTTGGCTCATATCCAACCCTTTGAAGCCTAAATTCACATAGTTCAAGAAATCCATTGTTTCATCAGAGGTCATAGAAAGTCTCCTCCACACATGGTTTCTAGCAGCTTGCTTCATGGCTGTGACATACCATTGTAAAATGATTCACTATCCAGTGTCGAAACCATGATGTGGGACAAGCACCGATGGTCTCATGAATCTTTCCCCAAAGATCGGTAGAATTTCTCGTCATTATGTTAAGAAAGTGTAGATCCGCTCTTCTTAAACCGCTGGTCTGCGGGTCAAGAATTTCTTCAAAAATTCACTGAAGATCGGCCCACTTCGATCGTTTCACCCTCGCTGAATTGAGCCATATTTTGGCCTTGTCCTTCGTTGTCGCTGGAAATGCTTTCAAACAGCAAATCCATGTCGCTGATACCTTCCTCGAAAGTGCAAGGGCATACCTCCTTAAAATCCCTTTATATGCGAATATGGATTTTCATTCTCCATACTATGAAAAGTGTGAAGCAGGCACTGTGTAGGTCCACCGCTACTTCTTCGCAGGAGGTGTATGATGCGTGAAGCGGGGCACTAACTCTAGAGGGTGTATGTGGTCCTCATCGACCAGAGCTGTCGGGGTTCATCGGGGCACTGGTCGACTCATTGCCTCGTGCAGGGGATCCATTTCCGGGTCACTTGGCACACCGATTTCACCGCTTGCTCAATTGGTACCGATTTCTTTGCGCCTACCGATGTCCTCTATCCCAAGGTATAAACACTCATAATAAATCGAGACACAACAAAGAACACACAAACAAACTTTGCAAAAAGGGTTATTGCTAGCTGTAATAAACCGATCGTATGAAAAATAAAACAGCAAGTGCCATCGCAGTGATGAAACTTGCGCTACAAAGAATCGAGATTCAAAAAGGGTTAAAAAGGTCACCTACACTTGTAATGAGGATTACAAGTACACCTCAACTCATCATACGTAGTCAAGACCATCCCGCAACGGCGCCATTTGGATTCGCGTCACTAAGAGTGAGCTTTAATCAACAAAATTTGTTTCCTATGTTCTCCCACGCCGTGAGTCAAGCCACCGCAAAGATACGCCTAGGGTCGAACACCTGGGATGGGTTTTCATCCTAGGTCGATTTGCATCAGTGTTGAAAATGGTGAGGCTTTTAATTTGATTTTTGATTTGTTTCAAAACAAAGGGAAGTTGTTTGATGTCGATTAATAGTAAAAACTGAAAGTGAAGTGTGAAAGGTAACTTGAAGGTTTAGGTCACTAAATTGACAAATACGGGATAACAAGTGTCCTCGGGTCATATCCTCGCATTATGGCAAGTAACATATAGTCAAAGCCATAACCAGATCTTTGTTTAACTATGAAAACTAACCCTAGGACCGCTCCTATTTGAGTCTACACAGGTATTATGCATTCACAGTCCCTTTTAGTTCAAAACCCTAGCACTCAACCTCATTTCAGTGGCTCGTAAAGGTCATCTAAAGGATAACAGTGCATCTAGCAATAAGTATGAACTGTACCCTAAAGCATGGTAAGTATTGACCAAAGTAATGACATAATAAATAGCTTTAAACCCTAGCGTTTGGAAGATATGGAACCATAAATACGTGAGACCAGAATCTTTACAAAGAAGAGGACAACCTCGTAGCAACCCCAAAAACCAGCTAGCAACCCTCCTCTCTTCAGCTATAAGGCTTAGCTGCGATCTTTGAGTTGTCATCCTCAAGAGGAGGTTTGCGCCCTAGAAAATAAAAGAAAGAGGAGAGAGAAGAGAGAAAAGCAAACCCTAAAATGAAAGCTGCGGGAGATATTTACATAAATGAAAAATTGCTCAAAAGTTTTTCCTCCTTGGTTACAAAATGATGGGGGCTTATATAGGCCACCCAATGTGTGAAACTACAAGAAAACCTAAAATATTGGCTAATACAAGGGACAAGGAGGTAATACACCAAAATGGGGTCGTTTGGCATTAATTACACAAAATTAATAGGGCAAGTGAATTTCATGAGAGAAAATTTCGCTAGGTAGCTTAAAATTTGCTAGTTTGTATTAAATTTCGCAGCCTAATAAATTGCACAAGAGATAATAGTTCACAAATTTTCGCTTACGCACAAAGTGAATTTCGCTTAGTTAGCGAAATTCTCGCTAAATTTAGCGAACATTTTGCAGATAGCGTAAATCAAGAATTTCGCTTAGGCACGCATTTTTCGCTATATAGCGAAATTTCATAGCCTATTAAATTCACATAGGATTGCGAAATTCTCGCCATGGTTGTTTAAATTTTCGCAATCCCAAACAACCCTCGCAATCATAGCGAAATTTCCTAGAATCGCTACCGTTTCTACCGCTTTGTCTACTGCACCCTACCGCATCCTCCATCTTCACTTTCGCCATTTCATCATCAATTTTGATATGTTGATGGCTAGAAAGGTTTAATCTTCATGGTTCAACACATCTCGATATCAAATTCGGCTTTAGTGGACGAGGTACAATAAAACCGCAAAATAACCACAAATAACCTCGAAATGGCAGGAAGCGATACTAGCAGATTCGAACACCTCAATTGTTTAATTGATACGATTAGTGTGCAAAAGCACTCAAAACCTATCTCCGAATAGGGCTCAAAATAGCACTTTTTGGGCACTAATCACTACTTTGGCACTCTTCCTTCCCATGACAATATGATTGATTGTGTCTTTAGTGGAATCTTCGTGTGTCAGTCTCCATTTATGCTCATAGTCATTTTTCAGCCCATTTATTTTTTTGTTCAAATTGTCTTCCTCAGTGACAATTTTCTGATTAGAATGGGCATTAATCTCCTTATTCTCTTCCACAAAGTCATCCACTATCCGGGTAAGGTCTAGAATTGCTTGCTCAATTGGAGAAATTAATTGTGGTGGTTGAGGTGGCTGAGGAGTTGAGGTATACTGTGGAGGAACCATGTAGGAGGGTGCACTCATCCATTGGTCTCTATAGTCCCTCATGGATCTATGTGGGTTTGGTTTTCTCTCCCAGGGTTGCTAATCCTTAAGGTTTCTATAGTCCCTCATTGACATATATGCCCTAGGGGTACTCTCCACTGAATACTCACTGTATTGTTCTCCCTCTTCCATTTGGTCACAATTCAAGCCCATCAAATGTAACTCGCAAAGATAACAGGCACGCAAAACAATCATGCACAGTTGTTTTTTTTTTTTTTTAAGAAAGAATTTTTTTTTTCATATATATATATATATATATATATATATATATATATATATATATATATATATATATATATATATATATATATATATAAAATAAAAATAAAAAAAAATTTTAAATAAAATAATATATATATATATATATATATATATATAGGTATATATATATATATATATATATATATATATAAACAAACGTTTTTTTTTTTTTTAACAAAGTGAAATAAACTAAGAAAAAAATGATCAGAAAATGATAAAGGAAATTCACTCAAGACTTGTGATGAGGATCACAAGTGTCCCACAAATGGCCAAATGCACTAAGGCACTATCCTCGACAACGGCGCCATTCGATTCGTACACTAGAGGGGTGATGCGAATCAACAAAATTTATATCTTGCTGTGCCTTCCTACCGCCGTAGTCAAGCCACGCAAGATACGATCTGTGTATCGAACACTCCAGGATGAGTTTTCTTCGTACAAAATGATTTGAGGAAGTCAAATTGTGAATTAATTTGGATTTTAAGGTTTTATAAAAACAAAGCAGGTTGGTTGCAAACTGAAAATAAATAAAATAAAATGTAAAATAGAACTCCTTGAAGCATTGGGTCACTGGGGTTGGATTCCTATGGTAACTGAGGGTTCTAGGGTCTATTTCCTCGTGTTGGGGAGGATGACATATACTCATTTCCCGAACCGGACCTTCATTTAACTTTTAAAAACTAAACCCTAATAATTTCCCTTTTGGTAGAAAGCATTTATTTAGCATTTAAGGTTCCTACAGTGAAAATCTATCTTGACTCATCCTACAATGATTCGTAAATGGTAACTAATGAGTCTCAATGGATCTAAAAATAAGAATCCACCAACCCTAAAAGATTACCAAGTATTGATCAAAGTGGATGCACTTCAAGAAGAAAATCTAACCCCCTTAACCTACCTCATATTCAAATGGCAACTAATGGATATTTGTGTATCTAAAGCCAGAATACACTAAACCCTAAAAGCTTGCCAAGTATTGACCAAAGAAAGTACATCAAAAGCTTTAAACCTAGAGTTGGAAATTAGGAACCGTAATGTCAAAACCCGTCAGGTGAAAACAGTAACCACTCAGCACCCTCTCGATCCTACCCCAAGAATCTTCCAATTTCAAGGAGGAAAGGTTTTAGCCGCTCATCCTCCAAGTTGTCATCCTTGGAGGGTGTTTGGCACCCAAGAAAGTGAGAGAAAGAGGAGAGAGAAGAGAGAAAACTGTAAACCTAAAGAGAAAAGCTACGTATGTACTGAAAGATTAAAGTTAGCTTAGGGTTACAAGTTTGTGGGGGTTTATATAGTACAACCCAAAGTGTGAAACTACCAAAATACCTAAAATATGAGATTACATAAGGGCTAAAATGGTAATACATCAAAACGTGGTCATTTAGAATCAAATATACAAAAAATCATTGTGGGCAAGAATTTCGCTATGTGGGGATTTCGGGCTAGCATAGGGCCTCTCGCTAGTCTATGAAATTTCGCTCTAGCCCAGCGAAATTCTACAAAAGACAGCTTAAATCGAGAAATTTCGCTTATCAACAAAGTGAATTCCTCGCTGAAGGCCAAATTTCGCTAGCCTAGCTAAAATTATGAGATAGCGAAACTGTTTACTCGTTAGGCACAAGAAATTTCATTAGCTAGCAATTTCATTCTCACAGATTGCGAAATTTTCGCTATGATTGCGTAAATTTTCGCAATCCCGCAATGTAAATTTTCGCAATCATAGCGAAATTCTCGATCAAGCCCCAGCCATCGCATTGCTCACTCCGCATCTTCCTTTTGCCACCGCATCCCACTTTCCTGAAAATCCACTTCAAATTCCTTCATTACATGGTTGAAAAACACTACAAATCTTCAAAGATAAATGGCTGAGGTACGCAAAGACCGCAAATTACCCAAAACAAACTCGAAATGGTATCAGCCGAACTAAGTGACCTACACACGTCAATTGGCTTAATTGATATGATTAAGGCGCAAAGTACTTCAAAACTATTTGAATAGTGGCCTGTAAATAAAGACTCGGGGCACTAATCGTCGACATATGAAATCAGGCAGGACATCGAGAAGAAAACATGAAATTTCGCTCGCTGTAATCAAGAAGAGGAAGTCAAGGAGCCCCGTAAATGTAGCTCAAACCCTTTGCCTATGGAGTCAAGTATGCTTATTGGAAGAGCAGAGCAAAGGTCCGGTCATTTCATCCTTGCTCAAGATCGCACAGAGGGTAGCCTCACGCACCCTCAAAGAAAAACAATAAAGCCCCGTGGAATATTACCGACGAAGGAATTAGCTCAGCAGCAGGCACCCACCACATCTACTTAGAGGAGGAGGCAAAGTTAGTGAGGCAGCCACAGAGAAGGCTAAACTCACATATGTAAAAAGTGGTTAGAGTGTGGAGTCTAAAGCCGCAGTTTCGGGTACCATATACCCCATATCGTATAGCACTGGGTGAGTCCGACCTGCCAGTAAAGGCTTCAAGAAATCTAGGTAACCATGGTGCACAATGAAAAGAGAGGATACCCACTCGCCTTACCACGAGTCGGGTGGCATGCATCGACATCGAAGGCTAAATGAAGTAACAAGGAAGGATCACTTCTACCATTCATCGACCAATCGGGCTGAGAGGATTCTCCGCTACCCTTTATCGCTTCCTAGATGGCTATTCAGATATCAAAATTGAGATTGTCAGCAGAGGACGTTAGACAACCTTCACATGCCCATTCGCACGTATGAATACGTGAGGAGGATGCCTCTTTGGCCTTTGTAATGCCCCGCCACATTTCAACGATGTATGCTCGCATTTTCACAGATTTGGTAGAGCGCATTATGGAGGCTTCATATGGACGATACAGTCTACATGGAGGGAGCCGAGGAGTGCCTAATCAACCTCGGAAAACCGGTCCCTACGTGTGCATAGAGAAAAACCTAGTGCTGAACTGGGAGGAATGCCATTTTATGGTCAGCCAGGGCATTGTATTGAGGCATATTATTTCAGAGAAAGGAATTGAAGTTGATAAAGAAAAAATTGATTTGATTTCCAAAACAAATGTCAAGACTGTGAGGCAATTCTTGGGGCATGCAGGCCACTGTGAGGTTTATACAGGACTTCTCAAAAATTGCCAAGCCACTTTATAAGCTTCTAGAAAAAGATGCCAAGTTTGAGTGGGATGCGGAATGCCAACAAAGGTTTGAAGAGCTCAAGGCTTATTTAACCACTGCACCAATAGTGAGGGCCCCTTGACTGCGCTGCCTCGAGGTTATGTGACGCAGTAACCCCGCTCGGTCGAGCAGCTTCTCGCACAGCAGCAGAGGGAAAAACTATATGTGGTTTACTATGCTAGCAAAACATTGAATGAAGCTCAGAGGAATTTCACTACCACCGAGAAAGAATTGTTGGCAGTAGTCTATGCTTTGGACAAGTTTCGTGCATATTTGATAGGGGCAGATATAATTATCTTCACAGATCATTTAGCTTTGAAATATCTGCTCACTAAGCAAAATGCCAAGGCTAGACTTATCAGATGGGTCCTCTTACTACAGGAGTTCAACCTACAAATTCGGGATAAGAAGGGTGTGGAAAATGTTATTGCTGATCATCTCTCCGCATTCAATCCATAAAGACATAACACCCACAACCCTCCAATCTATGACGACCCCGTGAGGATTCTAATTAATGTGATGCTCTCCTCGGCTCATCTAATATCGCTTAACTTTTGCAATCTGAGTTGCTAACATAATGGAAAGCATTGTGACAAGAAGTTCTTCCATGCAAAAGTCCACTTACTATTGGGAAGAACCCTATTTGTTCAAATATCAGGTCGATCAAATACCAGGAAAGTGTGTGGCCGGAAGGAGAACAAAAGGATACTCACCACGCCATGACAGCGCCCAGGAGGTCATTTCGCTCCCGCAAAACAGCAATGAAGGTGTCGCAGTATTGTGTTTTATTACCGCTCTGCTTAAGGATGCCTATACCATGTGCAAACAATGCGACAAATGCCAAAGGTCAGAAAATCTCGTCGTCATATGATGCCACCGGAACCCTATTCCGCTGTTGATATTCGACACTGGGGCATCGACTTACGGGACCATTTCCTACTTCCTTCGCATATACTTACATCCTCGTTGGAGTTGAATATGTGTCGGCGGGTCGGCGCAATGCCGCAGAGTAAACATCACAAGACCGTATTGAAATTCTTCTTAAAGGAGAACATTTTTCTCCGTATCTTGAGTCCCCAAAGCCATAATCGTACTTGAGGTTCACATTTCGCAACAAACCTTTGAGAACTCCCATCCAAGCATGGTGTCAAGCACATGTGGCCACCCCATCATCCCCACCAAAGGCCAAGTAGAGCCAGCCAACAGGAAATCAAGACTATATCACGAAAGTGGTGAACCCCAAAAGGAAGATTGGTCCCCTGCTTCTGGACTCTTTGTGGGCATACAAAACAGCATACAAGACCATCCTTGGAATGTCCCCATATCGCCTAGTTTATGACAAGGCATGCCATCTGCCTGTGGAAATTGAATATAAGGGGTGGTGGGCAATAAAAAATTTAACTGACATGGGAAGAGTCACCTTAAAAGGACTCCTTACCCACAAGAGTTAAGAGCTGGAATGAAGCCTACTTCAATTCAAAAATTTCACAAGACAAATTAAAGAAGTGGTACGATCAGCTCATAACCCTAAGAACTTCAATCGTGGGGACTGAACCCACTTTATGACCAAACTCACCTTTTTCCGTGCAAGCTCAAATCCTAAGACGTTAATTATCTATCATTCATCAAGATACCCCAATTGCTTCATTTAGACCCGCCAACCTGGGAACGATAATAGAGTGTTCAAGGTCAATGGATAGAGAAGCCCTATGTTGCGCAAAGACACTACCGATACAGGAGGAGATTCTCCTCCTGTAATTCCCATGAAACCCTCGTGCTACACATTCGTGGGAGTGGCTTCCCTCTCGCAAAGATTCCCGTAAGTCACTAGACTTATCATATAATTTAATTGCTTAGTTTTGTTTAAGTTTCACTTTGTTAATGATCTTTATGATCAGTCGTTTGGCTTGTTTTTTCTTGTATTGGCAAATGCAGCAAAGATCGCCCATTCCTTTTTGGCAGCACTCAAATTGGCCCAGCCGAGGATGATCTCTTCATCAACCACCGATCGAGATACTTCCACTTCCTCCACTAACTTTCCACCTACACCCTTATCATGACAAACGGCATACTCGGGTCGTGGGGAGAGTTAGTGTTGAAGTGATGTTCATAATACTGATTTCATTCTTTTGTACACTGTCAAGAAAGCCCATTGTGATGTTAATGGTTGCCGTGATACTTCATTTTGAAAAAGCTGAAAATTTTGTGAAATACACTGTTATATTTCATACAGCTCCATGTTTCTACACTTTTGCAAATCATTTTTGCCCCCATTTTTTTTGTGGTTCTTCCTTTCTTGTGTTTCAAAGTTGAAGCAATTGGGTATGATACCATCAATGCTAGATTAGTTCTATGCATAGATTGAGGTTGAGTCAAGGCAAATAAGACCCCGGTATTCGACCCTGGTATTCAACCTTTGTCTTCCACCATTAGCTAACCAAACACACAATGCACTTAAGTCATTAGTCGGCAAATGATACCCCTCCCCTTTACTTTGCAAAACCGACCTTAGCTTCGTTGACGACCTTTAATAGGTTAATGATCCCATGAAAAGAAGGCCAATGTGTCTTCCAAAAGAAAAAGAAAAAGAAAAGAGAATAGAAAAGCCATGACGCTTCTGGGCTTTGAAACCCGAGCACCTGGCCCGAGGGGTCTACGCTAAAGCCTTTAAAGCCTAGTGCCCTAAGCCAACCAAGTTGAGAGCCACCGACTCTGTGCTCGCACGGGTGGATGGGTGGAGCTAGCTTAGTTGTAGGTGCTGGATTCTCGAAATCATTCGAGTCCGTGGTGAAACTCCGTGGGAGTTAGTGGTCAAAGATCCTTTCACTTGGGATGCCCTAAACGTGTCAGGTTATGAGTCATCTATGGATCCTCGCCACTGACTTTGGTAAAGTTGAGTTCTCAACATTGCATCCTACAATACAGAGGAGGTGTGAAATAAGAGTGGAACTGGATCTATTTAGGTTGGTGCGCCTGCTGCATTGGCAAAGAGTTTGGTCGGGGGAGAGTAGCTAGCGCCTTATTGGTAAAACTATCACCTAAACACTTAGATTTTGGTGGGAAGTTCAGCTTGATTTCCTTGGAATGTGAAACCCCGTTCTCGTATGGCATTTACCTCCCAAGCCGTCGGCGCGAGAGTCCCAATTTTTCTGCACTGAGGGTGGCAGCACATTTATACAATTTTTTTGAACAGACAAATTTTTCGTGATACATATGCCTATGATCTTCCTTCTTTTTTATCATTACATAGAACTAAAGAATGTGTCTACGTGTGAGCGACAGTACCAAAATAAAGGTTATTTCGAGTCTTGCCACAGGTGTTCTTGAAGCACTTTGTATAATTAACTTCAACTTAAATAACCTAATTGATACATCGAACTAGACTTTAAGTACCATCACATTGTGAGCTATTTTTTAGTTTATGTGCCAAATACCTCATTATCTTCAATCCCATCTAAACACGATGAACTCGGCCAACCAAGATGCATGATCGAACTGTAGGAGATTCGAGCAAAACGCAAGAGGCGAAGGGGATAGTGGAAATTTAAAGAAGATGAAATCAGAATCAATCTCAGAAGTTGCGAATTTTCGTAATATCGTCTCCCGCACTATTGCTGATCACACTGGCTACAGTTTCAGCCAAATCTACCTGATGTAATTTTGGTCCCTTTATACATTTTTGTAATTTCCTGATACCGAGCATCTATATAAGCTCACTAAGCTTGTAGTAACATCAATCACCTTTCACCCATCAATCAATAATAAACTGGGGCACGAGGCTCTCTCCTCCCGCTCCCGTGATTTTCTCCCTTTTCCCTTCACTTTCAGACTTTCACCATCCAAAACCCTCGATGACACAAATCATGGGATACGGCTAAGGGGCCCTCATCCGAAGGAACATCGCGCCGCCATGCTCACGCCTCTCGTCTTAACAAGCATTTACGGGTGTCATACTCCCGCTTCACACAAAGCAAACTCAGGCATGTCCTACTAACGTGTATTTGGAAAGCTGTGGTTCAATGGATATCATCACCAGATCCTCTTGACACCCAGTTACCGTCTCCTATTAAAGGTCATAGGTAGGTTTAGAGGTGTGGTTACCATCCGGGAGCATTTATGCTCATTCAATGCCATTGCTCAAGAGGAAAATTATAGTATTTAGGTTTTGAAGCACTGAAGATCATTCTGTGAAAGACTATAAAGGTGATATACCTGGAACACTCATAAGATAATTCAGATTCTTTCTTAGGTTTTGTTATTACAATATGTATTTTTCCACTTATACCGAAAATACCTGATCGGAATGCAAAATGATGTGAAAAGAGCAAACCGTGGGAATAACCGAGCACGGAACAATGCAGAGTAATGCACCGTCATGGGACGCTCCAACGCCGCTGACGTTTCCAACGCCAGCGACGCCCCACCGCCAGGACGCCCAACGCCACGCCAGTTAATCCAATACAAGCCGACACCGTAAACGCTCGACATCCGGACCGCCGCGACGCTCCCAATGTCGCTGACACAGAATCGCCACACGTCACACGATTCCGACCTCATCATTTGGTAGCACCAACGGTTCGTATCCGCGCATCGGAATGGTACGAGTCAAAGTACGTAAATCGAAAGTAAGAGTACAAAATCAAGAAGAACCCTAATTTTTGTATTGTTTATTTGATTAGACAATGGAACGGCGTTTTATATATCATACAGGTTTCTAAGGATCATGTTCTGTGCCCATATCAAGTCTGGCTGGAACTCCGCCACTGCTGATGACGCCAAAGTTGATTAATTTAGATTATTTAGTTATTATGATTTGTTATTATCTTCTTTACATCAATCAACACATGGTAATGTTTGGCCAACATTAGGATGTTATATGCCAGAGATCCCACAGATCCCACATTTATGACGCACCCAGTGACGCCTAAGCGTGCCACCCCGCCCAGCCCAGGTAGATGTTCCGATCCCGCGCATGTGGCAAATACAGTTTAGGAACATCAAGATGAAATCGAATTGGGATAAAGATATACCCAACTCTAATGATAGATAAAGCATTACACCCTTCGAGAGGTATCTCGCAGGCAAGATCACCTAGTCACAGAAACTATAAATAAACTAAATAATCTCCTCTTTAAGAAATAATCCATCGAACGTGGCAGGGGGAGACATAAAATTTAGTCTTCAATACACAAAACATTCAAGAAGATCGATAGTTTAGTTGAAATTCACACATCTAATTTCTTTCTCACAATACGTTCACTCAGATAATATCTAAAAAGAACATCTTTGTATTCAATTCTCCCGTCCCTCGTGGATCGATATCCGTACCTCGTACACTATATTACTTAAGCACGCGCACTGCGCTGTGTGATGAGCGAGATTTTACCACCACGTTCGCCATCGCTCATCCCTTCCAACGCGAGGAAAAGACCCGAGGACATGACTGCCACGCAACCTCTAACCCAAGGCCTAAGACTTACAGAGTTCTCTCTTTAACTTTTATTTCAATTTATTTCCGCCACCTTTACTAAACCCCATTGTTTTATGTAATCAGGGTACTCTAAAGAGTGAAACACCATTTTTAATCCAGCACTGTAACTCTTCTCTCTCAAAGAAGAAAACTCATCCCCGTGTTCGACCTCGCACTCACTATACCAAAGAGGCTCGCGCCAGCTAGGCCAAAAGAGACAGGAAAACAAAGCCTAAGAAAGAAGAAAAAGTGTAAGAAAAAGAAAAAAGAGATCCTAAAGAAAATGAAAAAGAAAAAGCCTGGACCACGGATAGCCTTTTTTTTTTGGCAAAATGATTATAGCGCCATTCAACGATGCTAAAGCAAAGTGGCAGATAGTGCCCGAAATATCCTCTAAAGCAACACTGCGCTCCCAAAGATTCTCAGAGCATCCGGCCGAACCCTATCAACATCACACCAAGACAGAGCAATCGAAGGACGCGGCAGCCGCTGGGGCAAATATTTGGGACATACATACACACCGAAACTCAAACCCGGGCCAAGAGCACAAAGAATCCATTACCCTACGCCCTTTATGTGGGTTTCGAATCATGGGAACTTTAAAAAACACATTAAATGTGACTAACCCAGAACGCCATTTGAATACAAAGGCATTAATCTACTTCCCTGCCTCAACAACAAGGTGTCAAGAATACTAAGATTTTCTCTCCCATCCCGAAGACCGATCTCCCCAAAGAGGAAAAGCGGGGGCATTGCAGTACCATTGCTCGCTTCAAAGATCTAACTAAAAGGCCTTATGTATTAAAGTCTATAAGCCGCCTAAGTTTTAAGCCTATCCCGCTTTCAGTTGTGCCTGTTATCTCTTCACACAAACACGATTCAAATTACTGGGTCTCGAATCCCGTACCGTGATTACCCGACAAAGCGGTAGCTTGCAGATTTATTTATTCATCATCTTCAACTGTACCGCCTCTAAGAAGATAGACAAATCAATACTTTCAAATGATTCGCCGTAGCCGAAAACACATTCTCCCACAAATCGCTACATGCACCAGTCTCTAAGATGATCAAACTGGCTCGGTGCGAAAGACAGATATCTGTTGACCCAAAAGGAAGAACAGACCGCCAGCAACGCTTCCACCTTCCATTTTCGCGAAATCATCAACAGCCTTCATAAAATGCCGACCATCTCTTCCTTTCATAATATGAAGGATCAGAACGAAGACTCTATCACTTCCACGACAAATCGACGTATTTCTCCCGATTCGACTATTTAGACACGTGGGAGAGGCTACGCGACAATGTCAGTTTGCCTGCTTGTTTGCAAGTCCTCACAGCAGTCGATGCCCCCAACGATTCGATGACTCCGAGAATCCCATGCATACAGATTGTAGACGCTTTCTTAGCGAAGAATAGCTTAGAGATGGTAATTCTGGCAATGGTTGCAATGGTAGCAAAAATCACTGGTTCAAATAACAGTGTTGAGGGAACCTGATTGATACCTGGTGATATCAAAGCATTAGAAGTCAAAGGCAAATAATGAAGATTTGGAGCATTATTGCCTCTGGATTCTCATAGTCACCAGATCTGTTAGGCATCAACCTAGTTAAAGGACCTGCAAAACAAGCAAGGAATCGACAAGAAGTGTGCCCACGCTCCGATGCTTAAGTCAAACGAGAAATCGGAGAGAAAGTATGTCAGCGATTAATAGGGTATTCAGAGTCTTCCTGCTGCGATTCCTTCCTTATTTAGCGAAGGAGGAGGATGATCCATTTTTATGGAAAGTGAGTGATCGTTTGCGAATGGGAAGGTGGGACGCCTGACAGACGTCGGGCTGTTTTTCCTCGGGATAACCAAGCACTAATATTTCATCTCAAGACCGTTGATCATCCTAAGGGCTGCTATATTACATGATTTGTGAAAGATGTGTTTTTCGAGCTACGAGGGATCAGCTGAATTTACCATCAGCATCTTCTTAGACGACAAATACCTAGAGATGATGTGTCCAAGCACAAACTCAGCCTTCAGATCATAATCCACGAAATGATTCTGTAAGATGCTTCGATCCACACAGAAAAGAGGATACTTAGGCCTTGCCTATAGCCTATGAACTTTGATTTGTCTGAGCCTTTTGAATTGGAGTGTTGGGCCAAAGGCCATGGTACCCATAATACTGTCAGATAAGAGGAATAGAGATCATCTATGGAGTAAGATTATTGTAGAAACCTTTATTGCTTATGGGGTATTGAAGTATGGTGGATTTTGAGATTAGAGGACATTTCATCCTCAATAGTAGATATGTTTGACATCAAGAAGTAAGATAACTCAGAAATTCTAGATATACAATAATTGCCATTGGTGATTGTTCTAACATCGAATTGATTTACTTTTCTTTATCAAATAAATTACTTTCCAGTCTTAAGTTGAGATGCGTTTTATACTATGCTTAAGATGCATCAATCTTCATGTATATAACCCTTCTACATCCCTAGGATAAGAGTGGTCATGGATTTAAATGGTCCCAGTTGGAAGGACTTAGCTGCATATTGTATTAAATAATTAAAACTTACTATTTTCTCTTATCCTTAGAATATTTTAAATTGTACATTGTATTTCTACTTTAAGAGACTGTCGGTTTAGTACAATTACATTATGATTAGTAACAACTTCATGCCTAATGTGCTCTTGCTTTCATGTACACTCTTAAAGGCAGTGTCCCAATTGTTATTGACTGCAAACCCATCTGCACCTTTAGGATGATAGAAAGCAAAAGCCTCTACCCAAGTAAATTTCTGGGTGTTGATTCTAACCCCATTATGGAAATACAGCATGCTTGCTGGTGAAGCAAATATAATAAATTTTATAGAACTAGTGTAACCCTAGAGAATATAAGGACTCAAATGATACTAATAGCTGTCCTAACTATACCGACTATTAAAAAAAGAGCAGAAAAGGAATAAACATATACCTATCATGTGGATGACCCAAATTAAGCCTGAAATATTTAAATGAATGGCAATTATCTTATGTTTTAAAAAAATTTACCACTGGGTCCCACAGCCAAAATGTCAAAATTGTTTTTTATTTACATCATGGTTATCACCCTCATTAAATGGTTACTAAGTATAGTTTGTGAGAAAGAATCAATCCAGATATGATAATTAAAACACCACCAATCCTCGAGCTTTGGTACATTGATAACATTAAGCACACAATGATAATTCACATATTAAAATTTTCTTATGTATCTTTTTTTCCATTTTATGATCTTTGTTGCTATACTAGAAAGAATTTAATTTGTTGCCAATGTATGATTCAATATATTGGGGTAAATTGCAACTATTCGAAATCTGAGGTTGTATCTAGGTCAGTGTTTGGATCTCTACTCTGTGATGTATGTATGTGCTTGTGTTACATGATTTGACATTTTCATATCTCAACTTTTCGGTTTGTCTAGCTACCTTCTTGATTTCAATTGTCATTTTGATTTCTAGCTACTCCCATTCTCTTTTTATATTTTCAAAGTGAGTCAAGTTAAGATAGAAAATTGGTGGCACATATTTCTGTTCTAAGGGTACACGTTTGCATATCAAAATTTTCATGTATGAACTTGTAGGAAATGGAATTAATTTTCTGGTAGTTAGTTAGGGCTATATTAAATTCAACATTGTTTAGATGATAATGTGGAGTGTAGCAAACGATGCAGTTATGCCCATTATGTAGTTGTTATCCATTTTGTCTTGTTGAATTGAATTTATCATGTACAAGCATGATTTTTGTAGATTGCTTACTTTTATTTGTTGTAGATACATAGTTTGCTCATTGATTAGTGTTGATTGATTTAGTAAGTAACAAACCAAATTTGTGCAAAAATCAGATGTAGCTCATGGTTAATTTCTTAGTAGAAGAAGTATTATTATTAATCATGCACATATCTTGTTTCAACTTAAATACATAATTTCATGAGTCACACCCTGTTTTTATTTTTGATTTGATATCATGCAAGTTAATTTCTCACTCTACATCAATTTGGAATATTTACATTTCCTTCTATACGCATGATAACGGTTGCTCATTTTTCAACGTCAGAAGATGTGTTGTTTGGAGTAATTAATTTTGTGTGACATATTAAGTAATGGGCCAATTTTTTTGAAAGAATAAATAATATCCTGCTCGCATCATTGTTTTAATGAGTGTCACTGATCAAAATTTAGTCAACTGTACCTCCAGAACATATTGTTTGATGGGTAGCACACGTGTCAGTCAGAACGCCTTCAAACCTTCATACACTGGACAAGGATAAATATTAAAACTCAATTGAAACAGACATAGAAGGACAAAGACCCCTCATCCATAGTGTTCCGACACTTTCCTTTTTAAGGGGTTGCATGCTTTAGTTGGCATTTGCATATCACGTATATTTAAGTAAAAAAAACAGTTACAATAGACCTCCATGACACTTCCTCTAATCTTTCCGAGTCTTGCTAATATCATCCATGCTGGCTACATCTGAAGGTTGCATGTCAGGTTCACTTTGTTCTTTACCACTTCTGTACTCATCTTGGAGTGTTTTAGCAGATGTTTTTTTTTCAATCATTGATTCCTCTCCAAATGCCTGCCTTTCTGGTTCAACATTGTCATTTTTATAGAACTTTTCTGATGTGGATACTGTCCTATAGATATCTTTAAGCACTGATATGCACTCTCGGGCTTCTTGAAGGTCTCATTTCCATTATCTTTGCTTTTACTCTTTGTTGGTTCTGGGGAAGTTTATGATTCTACATCCTTGATATTTATGAATTGCTTTTGGTCTTTTTTCATTCTCTCTATTCTTTGCGTAGGGATGGAAAGGACAAAAAGGGCTGAAACAATGCTTACAGTTTCTGAGTCTGATGATTCAGAATCCAGTTTTTTGGCGACCACCAAACAAAGGCCAAAGAGACTTATATCTGACATCCTTGGAAGTGCTTGTGATTCTAGGAAGAAACCAAAGAAAGCATCTGTTGGTTTGTTTGATAAATATTTTGTAAGTGAACAAAAAGACAACCTATAGAGAAGGATGAGCAAGTGGCTGTGATAACACCATTGGGGAAAATATTCTTAGGCTAAATAGAGGTTTACAACTTGCTTTATGATTCGAAATGACGACCACAGCCGATTGAAATGTTAGAAATATGCACATGTATGTTGCAGGTACAATATTGCTCTGGAAGGAAGTTCTGATGAAGAGAAGGAAAAGGGTATCAGATGGTAACATTTTGGGAGGCTGGAATCTTGGGCAATTTCTGATTTGAGAAGGCTCAGTCATTTGGGTCTCTACTAAAATTGCAGACTATGAATGCAATTGCCTAGGACTGGCTATAAAAGAATATATAAGAATTTCTATGAGAAAGCCCGAGCCTGTATTGAGGTCTATAAAAGATTGTCAAACTCTTGTGGAGGAAATCCCAATGTGAGCCTTGATGAACTGGTAGCTGGAGTTGTTAGCTCCATGGCTCAAGGTAGGAAGCTTTGTCAGGTTTGTCCGTTGAAAACTTGTTATTTCACAGGGAGACTTTATCCATGATCAACTGATTGGCTTAGATGAGACATGCAAGCAAAACGATAACGTATTCAGAGTTGCCTGTACTGCTGCTCTCCGAATAAAAGAGAAAGAGTAAGGGTTCTGTTTGGGAAGGCAACTGCAGCAGGTACGGTGCCAAAGCAAAAGCCCGAGAATTCCAGGAGGAAGAGAAAAAATGAAACCAAAGGGAAAGTAATATCAGCTACTACAACAAAAACTGGTCAACAGGATCTGGGGAGAGTTCTATTCCAACTACTGCTGTGAAAAATTGTGAGGGGGACGTGGCTTTAAAGTGAATGAGGATGAAGAAACAGGAACGAGTAGATGAAGAAATAGGGAAAGAAGATGAAGAAGTGGAAATATAAGAAGATTCTAAGGTAGAAGAAGAGAGAACATTGCTTCTTGAGAAGATTAAGAAACCTTATTCAGTAGTAAACCAACAAAATTTTGTTCTTCCAATAAAGAAATTACATGGGATGGACAGCCGGGACAAACATGTGCAGGGAGAGACTCTTACAAACGGGCTATTGTTCGTGGATGCGGTTGCTGTTGGTAGTTCTGTGCCGGTGGAAATGGATGACTCAGATGATGTTTCTCCTATAGCATTTTGTGGAGTACATGTTTGAGGAATTCAGATGGCAAAATGGAACCATGGCAGACTGATGCTGCGAGGATTGCAGACAGTTCTGGCACCAGTGCTAATGAGAGAGAGGTATTTTCACCAATGACTGCCTGGTATTTGATCTGGGCGATGTTAGTCAAACAGTGGTCATGGATATCCGGTTGACACCTTGGGATACCAGCACAGGGAAGACTAATGCAAACAATGATAAGATTGACCGGGCAAGGGCAGGAGAGGAGAAGGAGAGGATTGCCATTAGAATTATTATTGTGGTGCTTGTATTGGCCAGAGAGGAAGCTTTTGTCTCTCAACCAATACCACATGGTGGGCCTGCAGAAGTGGAGTTTGTCAATCTTGTAAAATGAAGGAAACTCAGAAAGAGAAGGAAATCTTTAAAGTGAACAAGTCCAAGACAACTTTTAGCCTCAAAGGAGCTGAGTATTCTGTTAAAGATTTTGTCTACCTCCGCCCCATTATTTTGCAGCTGATGGGAAGGCCATGGATACTCAAAGAGTAGGAAACATGCGAGGCTCTAAACCTTTGTTGTTTGCCATTTACTGGAGATCAAATTATCCGAGTCGTACAAGCTGGCTGACCCTGAATCTACCAAGGTTAAAGTGAGGAGATTTTTCAGACCAGATGACATTTCACCAGAGAAGGCACACCTTTCTGATGTTCGAGAGGTAAGAACATATTTTTTGTCTTTGCAAGGGAACTAATATTTCAAGAATCATATATTGCTTCTATGTATGGAACAACATGCATATAATATGTTTTCACACCCCGAGAAGATTTGTAATTTATATTGTCAGTTTCATGGAATGGCTTACATGAAAGTCACTTTAAATAGGTCAAAGTCAAATGCTTGAATATCTAAACTACAAGTCAAAGTTGGTATCATAGAAGTTTGAGAAATCAAATTTAAGATTTTCAAATATAAGCATTGGAACTTTTGTGCACTTTCATGATATCCACTGTGGAAATTCTTTATGTTTCCTTTCTGAAATTATTTCAGATGTGTCAGCAAGATTACTCTGTAAGCATGGAACTTTTTGTGCACTTTCATGATATCCACTGTGGAAATTCTTTTATGTTTCCTTTTCTGAAATTATTTCAGATGTATCACAAGATTACTCTGTAAATTGAAATTTCAGGTTTACTATAGTACACAAATAGTCATTGTACCTCTCATGGCTATAGAAGGAAAATGAAGTTAGAAAGAAGCATGATCTTCCTGTTTATAATGCCCTGCTGAATTTCAGCATATTTTCTTCATTTAAAGTCAATATGATCCTTGACAAAGAGCTATTAAAAGGTAACTTATCTTTTATCCCATGCGATGATACATGTTAATTTATCCAAATAATTGATCATCGAATTCCAATTATTTAAATAATCTCTTTTATTGCTTTCATGGTCTACTTTAAATCTCCTCTTTCATTTTTGCTTTTGAAAATTATTGGAATGCTTTTTCTCTCTATGACTTATAATTTCCATTTGTGAACAGTTGCCAGCCTGCCTCAAATTAAGCTCTTCTGAAAACATGGACGCTTGCTGAAGCAAATAAGTGGTGAAAGCAAATAAAAGGATATAGACGAGGAGAACGTGATAAGAGCCCCCCTAGCCACTCTAGATGTATTCACGGGTTGTGGTGGCTTATCTAAGCCATAAATGAAATGTAACCCCTTTTATTACAATATATTCCATAAGTCCAGAAACATTGTTTATGTTAGCTTGGTAGAGGGACAGGAGGGCTTGTGGGAGGTTTCAGGTTCAAGTCCTTATTGGTATATATATATATATATATATATATATATATATATATATATATATATATATATATATATATATATATATATATATATATATATATATATGTTGTAGGTTTATATCCTTAACAGCTTAAGCTTTTGTATAGTTGGTAGTGTAATAAATTACACCATCTTTCTTATCCACCATGTTTATCTCACTTCCTTGTATTACTAACTTTAGGTGCTCTCACACCAAGTGGGCAATCGAAAATGAAGAAATATGCAGGAGAAGCATTTGATCCAATCCATCCAGACTCTCTGATTTTCAACAATGATTGTAATGTTATCCTTAGGTGAGTTGTTGCTTTCACAGGAAATTAAAAAAAAACTACACTTGTTTTTTCTTTTTCCTTTTTTGTTTCTTGTCATTCTTTTGTATTTATGTTCATGAGAGAGACATTCTTTTTCCTTTTTCTTTGTGATCAGGCTAATTTATTGAATTATTCATTTTCATTGCTACAGTCATTAGTGGTTTGTTTTAAATAGAGAGCTATTATGTCTGCATGGGGATGAAGATGACTGTGTTTCACTGTCTGAGGCCGCTGAGTTAGCTGAAAACTTGATAAAAAGGACATACATGATTTGCCTCGGCCTTGACAAGTGGATTTCATCATTGGAGGGCCTCCATGTCAGGTACAAGGAGCTTCAGACCTTCTTACTTACATACCTACTTCTTGGTGAGCAATTTTAGTAAAGCTGTCTGTTTCTGTGTAGGTTTCTCTGGAACAAACAGGGCAACCAGGTGGGTGGAGTACACGCAATGTGAGATGATCTTAGCGTTCTTATCCTTGTTGGGATTACTGGCCTAGGTTTTTCCTCCTGAGAATGTGAGAAACTTTTTAACATTCAACAAAGGGCAAACATTCCGTTTAACAGTAGCTTCACTCCTGGAAATGGGTTATCAGGTGCATGTTTTTTTCTGTTTCATCTCTAATTTGAATGCCCACGTATCACGCAGCTTTCTCCATTACTGGCCATTACATTTTGCATATCTGGTGATAATTTTGTCGAATTAACAAAGCTGGTAACTAGTGAAACGGTGTTAGGTCCTCATGGATTTCCTGACCGCAAACTACAGGAAGAGCAAATTTATGTTTGGAGATTGCCCTTTTTCAATGTTATTAAATGAGATTTATGGTCATCAGCTGGATAATGATGAAAAAATCTTCCTACCTTTTGTTAACACTTTATTTTTCCACTTTTTAGGTGAGATTTGGCGTGTTAGAAGCTGGAGCTTATGGGATCCCCCAATCGCGTCGACGTGCTTTCATATGGGCAGCATCTCCTGAGGAAACACTCCCAGAATGGCCTGAGCCAATGCATGTTTTTGCAGGGCCAGACCTCAAGGTAAATAACTATGTTATTGTCCATAGTGATCGTAAAATGGCGGCCTTCCTGGCGCCATAACTCGTCGTAGGGATGCGATTGGGGATCTCCCAAACATTGGCAATGGAGGTGGCGAATTAATTGTGGAGGTGGGGGTTTCTTCACAATATCAGACAAGCTCAATCTTTTTCTGCACCCTAACTTTTGTCATACCTGACTGTTTCTTTAATACTTTGAACAGTACCCAACTGGCTTCATCTGGTACTAAAGAAAGTTTCTGGAGGAGAGCGCTCAATTCTAACTGGATCATATCTCCAAGAAAATGAACGAGCTGAATCTCATCCGATGCCAAGAAGTTCCAAAACGCCCAGGCGCTGATTGGCATGAGATAAAAAATGGAAAGGTACTCCTCTTCAAATATTAATGTCAATCAAAAGAATTTGCTTTTGATTTGAATGTCTTCTAATGAACTATCGTCTCGTTATTGCTTGCTCTTAAAATTTTACCCTCTTTATATTTCTGCAGGTCCTTCTCTCCTCAGGGCGCACAGCGAAACTCCTACCTTCTTGGCTAATAAACACAGCCAAAAGGCATAATCAGTGGAAAGGAGTACTGGGAAGGCTGACTGGGAAGGGCATTTCCTCTACCTCTATTACAAATCCTCAACTAATGGGTAAGGTCAATGTGCTTTTCACCCGCACTCAGACAGATTCTTCTGGCTCGTGAATGTGCTCGCACTCAAGTAAGTCCCATCTCATCTACGGCCGTTTTTTATCCTGCTTGTTTACGTGAAGTATGATATTCAAATTAAACCCAAATCCTACAAGCTCTAGTTTTTAATGTGAGTTGGTCGCTTAACAGTATTAGAGCTTGATTTGGCAAGAGATCATGAGTTCAACCCCTCTCCTGCAAATTCTGAATATTTGATCCATATTTGTCGATTGAAGTCTATATCTGACTAACTTCCAATGCAGTATTAGATAACCACATGCACATGATAACTTTCCACGTGCATGGGTGTGAAGCATGATATTCATATTAAACTTAAATCCTACAAGCTTGAACTTTTAGTAGAGTTTGTTATTTAACATGGTATTAGAGCTTGATTTGAAATGAGGTAATGGGTTCTAACCCTCTCTTTGCAAATTTGAATATTTGATCCCCATTTCTTGATTTGAAAACTGTAATAGATCTCGACTTCCATTATGCGTGGGTATGGACCCGCATGCACGGATGTAGGATAATATGATATTCATATTAAACTCAAATCATATAAACTTGAGCTTAAGTTAACTGCATGCATTAGGTAAAGAAATAGAGTTTAGCATGATCGTATGAAGGTAAAATCTTTATCAAGAGTTAGACGGTGTGTAAACTATAACCATCAAGTTATTTCCAAAAGAGTTTCTTACCATTATATAAAGGTAGCGTAGTTTGATATTTGTTCACACCACACTCGAACCCAACACAGTTTTTGAGTGTAATCGCATTTAAGTTGGGCCCCAGATCAACTTGCAAACTCCATTTGTATAATTGGACTAATCTACATCATAAGAATTTGATTTGAATTAACATGTTTATAATCTTGACATATATAATCCATATATGACTCGTTAAATTTGATTTTGAATAAATAGGATCATCTAGTCATAAACATAAATATGTTGGACGATGATTCGTATTGACTCTAATCAGACCTTACTCAACTTAATTATTGAATAACACATTATTATAAAATCATAAAATAAATTTTCTAACTTTTGGTTATAATTTTTTGTTCCGAGTCCAAGTAGTCCTAATAAGTATTAGCATATGAAATATCTGAATTTATAATAAGTCTTGAACAATATAACAAGAAGAAAATATTGTCCTAATAATGTATAATGTGTTATGTTCAAAACTTAACTTTCCAATTCTATGATCATCCTTTATTAAATATATATTATTTGAAGAACATCTTCATTTATAAATTATAACAATAATTACATAGAAGCTTCAATTTTCAATGCATGTTTTCAACAACATAGTTATGATTTTTCACCATAGAAGATCATTCTCTTTCCTTTTATTTTCTAACAAATAATATTAATATTTTCTTACGAAAGTGATTTGAAATCTCTGCTCTTAAAATTATTTATGGAAACAAATCAGACATTCTAGATCATATATTACATCAGGGTATATATATATATATATATATATATATATATATATATATATATATATATATATATTAAGATATGTTTATGATGGATTCAGATAAGAGGAAGCAAGGTTGGAGGCTGTTATGTGATAATTTAATATTTTACAAGTAAATATAGAGAATATCTTGGAAATATTTGGATATAAATAGTGAATGTTATGAATAATTTTATTATTATTCCCATCACTTGCAATGCTCTATAACAATCCACCAATCTAAATAAAACAAAATGAATTTGATTATTTTGCAGTTGAATGAAGACTTGCACACGCTGTTTGTACATTTTCTTTCTTTTAATAGAACTTTCTGTAGTGTAGAAGATGGATTACTTTTTTCCATATGGTAAACTGCCAAATTCCTTTCATCTTCCACATATACAGGGTTTGCAGATACCTATAAATTCGCTGGAAAATTCTACCACAAGCATCGGCAAATCGGGAAATGTTGTCCTCCTCCTTAGCATTTGCACTGGGAAAAACTGAAGAAGCTGCAGAAAAGAAAGATTCAAACAGTTGCACTGAATCAAGGTTTCTGGATATGGTATCTCATTTTCTCTTAATATATATTTATATATATGTATGTATATATCCATACATCTATCTATATATATAGACAGATGGATATATAAATTTATAAAAAATATCAACCAGATAGAAAAAGCAAGATAGAAATTGGATAATTATCATTATAACAGGTTTAGTCATTGTTAAAGAGCATGAGATTCATATTAAACCAAAATCCTACAAGCTTGAACTTTTAGGAGAGTTGGGCTTTTAACATAGTATCATAACTTGGTTTGGCAAAAGGTCTTGAGTCTCGAAATCCACTCTCCCGCACTAACCCCATTTGTTTATTTAAAAGTCCAAAGGACTCGCTTGTTTATTTGACTTTCCACGTGCGGGTATGGGGTCACATGTGAGGGAGGGTGTATTCATATTAAATCGAAATCCTACAAGCTTGAGTTTTTAGGAAAGTTGATCGTTTAACAATATATAAACAGATGAGTATAAAAAGGACTCTGTTTAGGGAGGGTGTATTCATTTGTTTATTTTAAAGTCCATAAAGGACTCTATTTAGTTTATTTTGACTTCAAAGGCGAGTATGAGGCCTACATCGTGAGGGAGGGTGTATTCATATTAAATCTAAATCCTACAAACTTGAATTTAGGAGTTAGTCGTTTGAACAATATATATATATATATATATATATATATATATATGTATATATATATAGCATTGTGATGAGTATAAATTTCTCAAGAATGTCATGACGTAATCAAAGTTGAAAAACAAGATGTAAATTGGATAGTTATCATTATAACTAGTTTAGTCATAATGGAATACACTTCTTTCCATGTTGTATTAAGAAATGATAATATATATTGAGGACCATAGAGGCCTCTTTCTAGGTTCTCAACTCTCCTAAAAGCTAAAGCTTGTAGAATTTAGGTTTAATATGAATATCATGTCTTTTAAAACAAACCAAACAAAATCATCCATGGACTTTCAAATTAACAAATTGGGGTAAATTTCAGAGAGAGGTCTCGATCCCATAACCTCCTACCAGACCAAGCTCTAATACCATATTAAACGACCAACTCTCCTAAAAGCTCAAACTTACAGGATTTTTGGCAAAATAGGGTCGGATTTTTTCTACTTATAATGTAGTAGGATGTAGATGGCCAAAGGGTATATTCCCATCTCCAAGTCGAGCCCAGCGCTTTCAACTTCAGAATCTAGATCCTCAAATGGAAACTTGATTATTCCTCGAATTTCTAACAATTTATTAAAGTTCACTAGCATGCTTTTCTTTTTTCTAATCTCTGCATCTTTTCTGAAACAGGCCATCACCACTACCTCTAGCCAAGAACATACTGCCTCTCATGGCTTCATACTATTCCATCTGCAAAGAGGGTGAAAGGCTACCTCTGAACCCGAAAATTCTCAAGTAGTCGGATTTGACGTTGGAAATTTGTCAAAGTTATAAGAGGTAATTTTATTTTTATTTTATCAAAAATGTGATATTGAAAATGGTAATTATAAGCCTCATCAATAATATATCGATGCAAAAGTATATAGTTTTATGTTAGCTTCAAGGTTCTTTCCATGTATCCATCCGACTCCAACCATGTAAATATTGTCCGTCAGTCATGGACCCTCATGGCTTTAAAACAAGTTTACTAGGTTGAGAGAGCCCATACGTACAAAGACTGTGAAAGTTTCTCCCTTATCCACTGCGGCGATGTGACAAAACATCATCCTCGCGCAGACACAACGTCCTTTGACAGGTTCCATGGGATCAGGTGGCCAAATAGCAAACACCTCTACTGGGTCAACTAAATTGCATCCTCACATTAGGCCTGTGGGATCAACTTTGATACTATTTGTACGACCGCCCAATCCATGTAGATATTGTCCACTCGCACCTAAGGGCCTCACGCTTTAAAACACGTGAGATGCCAGATCGAGAGGAACCCATACTTATATAGTGCTGGGGAAGCTCCTCTATCCCGATGTGGGATGACATCCCACCCCTAATATTCATGAAATGGTAATTACATACCATGTTTTAGACTTTGGTTCATTCTTCAAAAAATGCAACATTTTTCTATATAGGATAAATGTTATGGGCATGTAATCTATTGAGAGTAAAATGGCATACGGGTATTGCAATTCACATATCCAAAGACTTTTGTAATTTGAATCATTTGTTTATATGAAAAACTATGATAGACTACTTGGTTTGTTTAACTCCAAGTAATGGCATGAGGTCGCATGAAGGAGGGTGTTGAGAAACATGTGATATCTACATTAATACCTTCCTATATCATGCCTATATAGAATTTACCAAATACTTATATTATGTTTGGTTTTAGTAAAGTAATAAGAATGGATGGAAAATATATTAAAATTAGTCATAAACTTTGAATACTAAAAAGAGAAATTAAGTAATAAAGTTTAAAGAAGGCATGTAAAAATAAATTTATTAACTTGAAAGTTATTTTTTCTTAATTTTTTCCTTTATGTTTCACTTTATTTTCTTCTCTTGCATTTTCTTCCAAGTTTCCGATAAGTCATGAACTCAACAACTGGCTGATAAATCTCAGGCTTCAGCAACCTTTTTCAAAAAGTCAAGCCTAAGACGCTTGATGTCCCATTATTTATTATTTTATAGATATTTGATAAAAGATAGAATAAATAATGCAAGATTTAGAATCAAACTTATCCAGCGTTTTTCTTCTAAAATTAACCCTTTTGAACAAAAATGCCTTTTTTCTATTTCTAATGTATTCACATTATGTTTTAAAAAAAGATATTATTTTGCAAGAAAACAAAGATGATATTTTTGTCCAAATCATACCAAAAATTACAATCTAAGTTCAAATTTGCAGTGGGTTTTCAAAGGTTTTTTAATCAAATCACCTTATTTTATATCCCGGTATCTATTCAGTTTTATGTTTGGTTTCCGGTTTCGTGTATTAATTTGTTTACATCGTACCGGCGAGTCGAAAATATTGATTTGTGATTTGTTTTCACCCTACCCAAAAAGAGCATCTTCTTAATTTTATTTTTTAAGCTTTGACTAGGACGCAAAACAAGAAAGCCGATTATTTGGATCGTTCTCACAATTTATTCTTGTGCACTGTCTGTTTCATTTCTTTTTACTATGCTTGGGAGAGATGGAATTTCTAATCTTGGTGCCTTTTACGAAAACGGGATATTACTACAATGCCTTGAGGATCTCCTCACTTAGTTTAAGTCCCGATCTAGTGCATCGAAGGACAATGACCCGAAATTAGATTTTGAAATTCATCCAATTTAAAGAAGTAAAAAGATGAGCATTCTTCCATAAACTGCCATACTTATACATATCCAACCAGTAGAAAACTTTATTTACGATGAAATGAACTCGTTAAAAACATGATATTCATATTAAACTTGAATCCTATAAGTTTAAGCTTTTAGAAAGTGGGTGGTCATTTAACATGTATGGAACTGGTTTTTGTAGGAGGTCCACGAGTTCGATCTGTTTCTCTCGCAATTTAATTCCATATTTGTTGATTTGTGTTAAGCGATCAACTCTCTATGAATTTTCTCACGTTCGAGTCCATATCCTTATAACTCATCTCATGCATGCCACGACTGGATAAGTCAAACAAACAAAACCAATTTTTTTAACTTTTTTTCTCAAAATTTTTCTTTTCTGAAGTCGCATGTGAGGAGGGCTGACCTTCGAGTGGGATCATAGCTTGATTAGGTCACAAATCCAAGGAAGTCTTAAACAAAACAAAATAAATTTGACTCATTTACCAAATCATTGACAAAGAACAAAGTGAGATTATCTTATTATACAAATTCTTGATGTTTCTTTCTTAAAATAATATTGATTCCCACTTCTTGTGACTTTCCTTTCCATGCGGAAAATCGAGGCGGTGTGGAGGAAAATAAAAAGAAAGTGTTCAAACAAAATATAGAGGTTGCTGAATTAGATATCTGGATTTCTTTCTTTTTTAATTCCCTTTTTCTTTAGTGAGGTGATTAGATTTTTATTTTATTTTTGGTTAATTTCTTGAGTTTATTTATTTGTTTATTTATTTTAGTTTTTTTGATTCAAGGCGTGTCAGTATATTTTGTAAAAGCTATAAATATTGTGGAACTTAACCATATTATTTTTGCTGTTTCTCCGTAGTACTATTAAGAATATGTTTGGTTCTTTGAAAATTTTGTGAGAAAATGTAACAAAGAAAATAAAAGAAGGTTAAAGAAAAAATTCAAAATTAATAAGTTATCTTTATTTATTAGTTCAAACTTATTAATTTAAATATGCATCAATTTCTAATTCATTTGAATATATATATATATATATATATATATATATATATATATATATATATATATATATATATATTTATCTCTATATATACTCTATCTATATATTCTATTTCTATGGAACAACCATTCATTAGAGAGAAAAATAATTTTCTTAACACTCTTTTTCTCCATGATTGTACTTTTTTGAGAGAAACATCACTTATATTCACTTTGCATCATATCACTTAATATTATGTTATCATTTTTTATTTTTATAACACATCATAATATTCTATTTTTAATAAATTTATTCCCATGAATTTACTTTCGAAGCCTAGAAGCCTAAATTGAGCTCTTAGTCACTTAAAATATAGATAAATTGAATTAAACGGAAAATGGTGATTTGATTAAAAGAGGAATCATTTAAAAGGGACAACTAGAAAAAAATTACAAATATAACTAGTTTTGTTAAAAACGAGAAAGATAAAAATATTTTCATTTGGACAAGTTTTACCCTTCTAACCACCCATAGCTTGCTTTTATTTTCCTCAAACTTTTCATTTCCTATGTCCTTACGTTGAGCTCTTCTTATTATTCTAACTCTTTCCTGTCATATATTCTCTTTAGATTTGATCCTCCACATCTTTCCAATTTAAAACCCATTAGTATAGGAGACATCTCAGCCCTTCGTGTTGTAACTTGACAATAGTTAAGTCTAAAATAAATAGCTACTAATGTAAGAATCTTGACTTAACCATCTTGAATTTGTAACTTAACGATAGTTAAGTCCGACAAAATAACTACTGATTTAGAACCTTGGTTTAACCTCCCTTGATTATAACTTAAATAGTTAAGTCACAGACTAAATAGTTCTTGATAAAGAACTTTGATTTAACCCCCTTCAAGTTGTAACTAAACGATAGTTAAGTCCAAATAAAATAACTAATGATTTAAGAACCTTGGTTTAACCCCCTTTCAAGTTATAACTTAACGGCAGATAAGTTTGGATTAAATAGCTACTGATAAAATAACCTTGACTTAACCCCTTTCAAGTTGTAACTAAACGATAGTTAAGTCCAGACCAAATAACTACTGATTTAGGAATATATTGCCCCCTTCAAAGTTATAACTTAATAGTAGTTAAGTCTAAACAAAATAACTATTAAATAAAGAACAATGACTTAATCTCACTAAGGTTGTCTTGTGATAGTTAAGTCGAGAATAAATAATTACTTATCTAAACATAACAACTCCCTTGGTTTAGACAACCTTCTCCTAACGAATCCTTTTCTTCAAACATCGAATTCCTCTTTTCAAATTTCCACTTAGGCCCTTTGTAATTTCAACAATTTTCGTTACAAAAACTATTGGAACTTCCTCTTCGTGTTCACCTCTAACACTTTCCAATCTCAATTGTTCATTCACACTCCATTAGTTGGTGGGTCTCACTCTCTAATAATGAGAAATGCTCACTCGTGATCCCAAGGAGGCAGTGTTACAAAGTCTTTGGATTAGGGTTTTTTTCTCTTGAACAAAATCCTCCCTCACAAACCAGAATTGAATGAGGAGTTGGAGGGAAGAAATGGGTTGCGTGGAGGCGCTACGGAGGTATTTTGTCCGAAATGGGTGTTTGAAGGTTATCAAAGTAAGAGGTTATATTTGCAAATTTTTTATTGTCCCTTTTAAATGGGGAATTAAATGACCATGTGAAAACCCAAAATTGGTGACCCTTCATCAATTTTGGTCTAATTTTTTGACAAATTGTCCATCTTATTTTCCTTGCAACATGAAATAGAAAATGACATTTTGTTCAAAATTGGGTTATATTTCAAAATGATATGTAATAACTACATAGGAGATGTTAGATTCATACATTTAAATTATTTGATGTCTTTTTAACCAATATTTCAAAGAAAAAAAATCTGAAAATATTTGCAAAAATGACTTCTTATAAACTAACCTTAGAAAATGTCACATTTGGAAAAAAAAAGCCCTTGAACGTAAAGATAAATTGGCCATTTGTCACATCACCTATATCATATTTACTTTCAAAAAAAGTGTCTTTTTGCATTTAAAAAGGTTAATTCTACAAATAACTTATGGGTTGTTCATTTTAAACGGTTATCGACCTGGTAGATGAAGGTTTTTTCTCAGAAATTCCTTCTTGACGATTTGATAGAAATCGGAATTGGAAGGGAGTAAAGTTAGCAATCATGATACCATTTCAAAGATAGAAATCATAATCCTCGTACAGATGGGTTTTATTTAGGCATGGCAAAAAAAAAAAAAAAAAAAAATCTTGTTTTTACTTTTTTTATTTTACCGCTAAACACTTTAATTATATATTATCACCACCGGGACCTCGAATCAACTCAAGAAACCAAACAAGCCCTATATTCTTTTTGGCAAGCTTTTTGGGTTCAGTGGATACTTATCACTAGATCCACTGATACCTAGTTAGTTGTCTCCTATTAGTTCTTTTATGGAGTAGGTTTAGGAGGTGTGTTTCACCATCTGGGCATTATGCTCATTAAATGCCATTGTTGAGGAAAAATTATAGGGTTTAGGTTTTAAAGCTAAATGAAAGTCCAGTTGGGAAATGACCTATGGTCATCCTTCCCGATACGAGGAAAAAGACCAGGGACACCAGTGTGCCTTAGAACCTACCCCAACCCCGGTGGCTCGAGACTTGAGGAGTTCTTTTTTAACTTTATTTCAATTTATTTCAGTTTTCTATCAAAACCCCCTTTGTTTTTTACAATCCCGAAATCAAGAAGAAACACCATTTTAATCCACTTTGCAACTCTTCTCTCGAAGCGAAAGAACCCATCCACATGTTAGACCCTAGACAACTATCACTGCGGTAGCTACGCTGATATTAATTTAGGATATAAATTTTGTTGATTACGTGCACCCTGCTGCCCGAATCAAATGGCGTGGATTCTGTGAGGGGATGGTGCCCTAATGAAGAAGTTGTGAACCTTGATCATCATATTTCGATCAATTCTCATTTCTTTTTATTTTACCATTTTCCCCATTTACGAGTTCCTTTGCGAAATTTGGAATTTTATGCTTGTTCATACATATTTTCCATACTTTTATTTTAACTAACATCAACCTTTACAGTAGATACCATTTTTGTTGGTTTCTTGCTTGTTTGTGTGTGTTCATAGCGACATGCATTTGGACCGCTGCCCAGGCAAATTGAAGAAGCTTAGTGCTCGGTTGAGCGAGTTGTGGTCGGTTGCACGGCAACCGGATGGAGCCCCACTGGCGGCAAAGCCAACGGGGAGGTTCAAAGGGAGCCCGATGCTATCGTCGATGAGGGATCCACATACCCGAGGTGAGTGCACCCTCATGCATTATACCCCCAGCTGAGGATGTGGCAGTGAGGCCTTATCTGCTTTTGCTCCCCGACTTGTCATGGTATGAAAAATGAAAATCCATACACGCATATTTGGGATTTTGAGGAAGTTTGCACAACTTTCAAAAAGGGTGCAACCGATATGGAGCTGCTGAAGTTGAAAGCTTTCCCTTTAACCCTCAAAGACAAAGCCAAAAATTGGCTTTAATTCATAAAATGAGTTCACATCGAGGCTAAGCGACTGAGACGAATTTTTGAAAGAAGTTCTTGGTGCCCACAAGGTAATAATTTGAAGAGACACTAAATCTACACCTTTGCGACTCATGATGAAAATTTTTATCGATCTTTGGGAAGGTATATATGGAGACCATCGATGCACGCCTCACCATGGCTTTGATACGGATCTTTGGTGAATCCCATTCTCTGATGGAATGTCCCTATGTGAAACGACTCTTGAGACCATGTGTGGAGGGACTTCTTGGCTCAGGAGAATCGGATAGGCCATGGATTTCCTCAACTATGTGAAATTTGAAACCTCCAAGGGATGGGATGGCCGGAACTGAGGAGGTAAAGAATGGCCTGATAAACGAATGGGGCATACTCCTTGTCGGAGGATGTGTAGGTAAGCAAGCTATCTTCTTTGACTAGAAGGTTCAGAAGAGACTAGAGTAAAATCAGAGCGCAGGGTATAGGCGGTGGCTGACACACACCTCGATACTGTTTAATTGCCAATCCACTAGTCACCAAGGAAGTCCGGTATTCAGTAACTTCAGAAAGGGATTTGACAGTCACGAGAAGCGTGAAACATGAGTGTAGATTGAAGTAAGAATACCAACAAACACTGCATAGGAACACCTACAATCCAAATTGGAGGAATCGTCCTAATCTATCATGGAAGCCAAAACCCCCAGCTTATGCTCCCACAGGTTCACAGCAGCAACAACCCTCATCCCTTATAGAGCAAGCCATTGTAAATTTGAGCAAGGTTGTGGGTAACTTTGTGGAAGAACAGAAGACAGTGAATGTTCAGACCACTCAGAAAATCGAAACATTGGAAGGCACTCTCAACAAAAAAATAGATGACCTGCAGTACTCAGTTTCGGAGTTGACTATGGCCAGCGAGTGCGAAAAGGGAAAATTCCCCTCCTCGAGACCTGACAGACCCAAATTGCGCATGAAGTGAGCTCCTCAGTCCGTTCCATAATGAATGAGGTCAGAGCAATCATCACGCACTAAGGAGTGGCAAGAGCTTACCTGACCGTACCAGGCAATAGACCTAGGAGCGAGGAAGCTATAGGCGAGCGGAGGAGGTGGTGATCAAGCGGTTGTTGAGGAAAAATAAGGCCTCTCCACCTTTCCCTCGAGCATTAAAGCTAAAGAAGGCCATTAATCAATTTGAAATGTTAGAGTATTGAAGTAGTGAAGGTCGACATACCCTACTTGACATGATCAAGCAAATCCCACATGCAAAAAATTTTAAAGGACTTGTGCACAGTGAAAAGATGGCTAAATGTCGAAGCCTTCTTATTTGAGCAATCGGTGCCATTATCGATGCGAGACTCCGTGGAAATATAAGTCGGATTGTCCGACCATCTCGGTTAATACTCGGAGGCACTTGCGTAGAAAATCTTGTTAAATACGGGAGCAAGTGTGAATCTCCTCTCCTGTCGATGTCTGGCTTGACTCTGGTTGGGGCTAAGCCAGCCTCCATCACCTTTGTCTCTCTGGTGGGTCGATCCTAAAGAATAGAAGGGACGGTGGAAGATGTCTGATACAAGTGGACAAAATTCTCTTATCGGTAGATTTTGTTGTACTTGACCGAAACTGGCGGCAACCAGGGCGATTATGTACTTATTATCTTGAGGAGACCATTCTTGGCCACCTCCCGATGTAATTATCAATTGCGAAATGAATTGTCATGAAACTTACAGCCCGGAAACATGACCTGGGCTGCATCTTCCACCTAAGTAAAAAGCACATCTTGGCCGTTGGAAGATGTCCAAAGAAGTATGCATCATTGACACCATCACGGAGGAGCGGTGTCGGCGGGGATGCGGGATACACTAAGCGAAGAGTTGGGCGAGGTGTGCGGAAGCGGCGAAGGCTCGCTTTAAATCTGTCTGGAGACCTTTGGAGGAAAACATGAAATTTTGTCGTTGGTAATCGAAGAGGAAGTCGAGTGAGCCACTAGAAAATGGAGCTTAAGCCCTTGCTTTTATTAATTTTGAAGTATGCTTATTTGGAAGAGCGAGGGCTTCGGTGTCAGTGGTCATTTCATCCTTGCTCGACAACGCACGGGAGGGTGCCCTGTGCGTCCTCGGAAAACGAGAAAGCCTTGGGGTGGAATACCGATTGGGGCATTAGCCCGGCGGTGTGCACCCACCACATCGCAGAGGGGAGGAGCGAAGTCGGTGAGAAGCAGCCACGAGGCTGAACCACATATGCAAGAAGTGATTAGAGCATAAGTCTTAAGCTGCACCAGCTGCATCTCATATACCCAGTATGAATCTGCACTGGGTGAGTAAGCCCGGGTAGTGCCTAGAAATCGGGGTAACCACGGTGCCACGATGAAAAATGAGAGGAGATACCCACTGCATGCCCACCACGGGTTGGAGGGTATGCATTGATTATCAAAGGCTAAATAAATGCACTGTGAAGGATCCACTTCCTCTACCATTCATAGACCCGACTACTTGAGAGGATTCACAGCTACACTTTATTGTTTCCCTAGATGGCTATTCGGGATATTTCAAATTGAGATTCTTTGTAGGGGCGGAAAAGACAACCTTCATGCCCATTTGTCACGTATTGCATACGGGAGGATGCCCTTTGGACTTTGTAATGCCCACATACATTTCAACGATGTATCATTTTCGCGATTTGGTAGGCGCATTATGGGGATTTACATGGGCGATATTATAGTCTATGGAGAGTTTTGAGGAGTGCCTAATCAACTGGAAGCATCTGCCGCAGTGCATAGAAAAACCTAGTGTTGGCCCGGGGGAATGCCATTTATGGTCATCGAATTTATTAGAGACATATTATTTGGAGAAAGGAGTGAAGTTGATAAGCAAAAATTGATTTGATTTCCAAGCTGCGCCCCACACAAATGTAATGTCGAGGCGTGAATAATTCTCTTGGAGACATCTTGAGGCTTCTCACAGGGAGGTTCATACGGGACTTCTCAAAATTTCCAAAGCCACTTTATAAGCTTCTAGAAAAGATGCAGTTGAGTGGGATCTGAAATGCCAACAAAGGTTTAAAGAGCTGTGAGCTTATTTAACCCTTTGCACCCGATAGTGAGGGCCCTGATACATCGATTGCCTTTAGGGTATATGCGTGAAGTGACCTGCGCTAGCAGACAATTATAAGACAAAGGCAAAGGCGTATGTAGTTTACTATGCTAACAAAACATTGAATGAAGCTAAGAGGATTTCACTACCACCCAGAAAGAATTCTTTGCGGTAGTACATGCAGACGAGTTTCATTTTTACATATTTGATAGGGGCAGATATAATTATCTTCACAGAATCATTCAACTTTGAAATATCTACTCACTAAGCAAAATTCCAAGGCTAGGCTTATCAGATGGGTCCTCTTACTACAGAAGTTCAACCTGCAGATTCGGGATAAGAAGGGTGTGGAAAATATTTATTCTTGATCATCTCTCCCGGACTAACCATGGCACCGCAAACACCCCTGACCCTCCAATCTATGGCCAGATTCCAGAGGAATCTCTACTCAGCGTGGACGGTGCTCCTTGGTTTGCCCACATTGCCCCAACTTTTGGTAACGGGGAGTTGCCAATGATAAACCTGGAGACCAAAGTTCTTCCATGCGAAAAGTCCGCTCCCTCTTATTGGGAAGAATACTATTTGTTCAAATATTGTGCGATCAAATAATCGAAAGTGTGTCTTAGGAAGAAGAGGAGAACAAAAAGGGGATACTCGGCCTTTGCCATGACGAAAAGAAGCCGCTATGGAGGTCATTTAAGCTTCGAGAAAATAGCAATGAAGTCTTTGCGGGGCGGGGTTTTTATTAGGCGTCTTTGTTTAAGGATGCACATGCCGTATTACGAACAATGCGACGAATGCGAGGTTGGGAAAAATATCTCGTGCAATCATATTGCCCTTTGAACCCTATTATGGTTGTTGAGTTATTTGACATTTGGGGCATCGACTTCATGGGACCATTTCCTACTTCCTTCGGATATACTTACATCCTCGTTGGAGTTGAATATGTGTCGAAGTGGGTCGAGAAGCGGTCTTAGTGTGAAGCCGGCGGCGGACCTGAGACCGTATTGAAAATTCTTAAGGAGAACATTTTCTCGGTCGAAGTCCCCAAAGCCATGTCGGTGATAGAAGTTCACATTTACGCATGAGCCTTTTGAGAATCTCCTATCCAAGTATGGTGTCAGAACAAGGTGGCCACCTTATCATCCTCGGACCGTGCTTTAGAGTAAATTTAGCCCGATAAGGAAATCGAGTATGGTATTAAGTAAGTAAAGTGGAACCTTCAAACAGGAAAGGATTAGTCAAACACGGACTCTTGTGGGCATACAGAATAGCATACAAGACCATCCTTGGAATGTCCCCCTATCGCCTAGTTTATGGCAAGGCATGCCACCTGCCTGTGGAAATTGAATATAAGGCATGGTGGGCAATAAAAAATTGAATACGGGCGTGGGAAGAGGCAGCCTTAAAGACTCCTTGATCTCAATGAGTAGAAGAGCTTAGGAGCGGCGCCTACTTCAATTCAAAAGTGCGAAGGACAAATTAAAGAAGTGGCATGATCAGCTCATGGCTTCGGAAGAACTTCAATCAAGAGGACCAAAGTCCCTGCTTTATGACTCGAACTCCACCTTTTTAAGACTGAGCTCAAATCGAAGATGGATTGGACCATCCATCATTCATCAGCATACTGATGGTTCAATAGACTGCTCAGCAAGCGATAATAGAGTGTTGAGTCAATGGACGGAAAGTGAAGCCTTATCTTTGCGCGACTGCTATAACGAGGGAGAATTCTCTCACAGGCCCCAATGAAACCCCTCGGGCTACCGCGTTTGGGAGTGGCCTGCGTTATCTCATAAGTCCTTGAATTTTTGTTATAATTTAATTGCTTAATTTGTTTAAGTTTCAGTTTGTTAATGATCTTTTGTGATCAGTTGTTTTGCTTATTTTCTTTGTCTCTTGTATTCTGCGTATCATCGACCACTCCTCACGTGACACCTCGACTACATCGGTGAGATGATTCTTCATTAGCCACCGTGAGGATGTACCACTTCCTACATTAACTTTCCAATCTACCCCCCCATTGCGGACAATGGCATACTAGGTTGGGGGAGAGTTAGTGTTAGAAGTGAAGTTCATATTGCTGATTACAGTTCTTTTTGTTATCTGCTTTCAGTAAGCCCATTTTGTATGTTAATGACTTCTTTGCATGCACTTCATTTTGAAAAAGTGAAAATTTTGTGAAATACACCTTTGTTATATATTTCATGCGACTCCATGTTTCTACACTTTTTGCAAATCATTTTTGCCCCGTTTTTGTGGATTACGCATTTCCTGTAGGCGAAAAGTTGAAGCCTTGTATGATACCATCAATGCTAGATTAGTTCCATGCATGATTGAGTTGTTGTGCGAGTTGAGACACGGTATTCAACCCTTGTCTTCCACCATTAGCTAACCCAGACACACAATGCACTTCAATTTTCTTCATTAGAATTTGAAGGTACCCCACTTACTTTTACAAAATTGGCCTTAAGCCGTTGTGACCTTTAATAGGTTAATGACCCGTAGAAAAGAAAGGCCAATGTGTCTTCCAAAGAAAAACAAAGAAAAAGAAAAGAAAAAGAAAAAGAAAAGAGATAGAAAAGTCGCGGTGCTTTGCCTTGAAACCCGAGCACAGTCCGAGGGTCTCTGACAGAAATCCTTTAAAGCTGGTACCCTAAGCGGCGGTTGGAGCCCGCAGGCTTAGTGCTCGCTCATGGTGGATGGTGGAGTTTAGCGAGTTGTAGGTGCTGGATTCTCGAAATCGTTAAATCTGGGTGAAACCTATGGAGTTAGTTATTAGAAGATCCTTTTAACTTGATGCCCTAAACCTTAGTTGGTTAAGTCATCGGTGAATCCCAGCTACGGACTTTTGGTGAAGTCGAGTTCTCGTATTGCATCTTACGTCTGAAGGGTGTGAAATAAAGTGGAGCCTGGATCTATTTAGGTTGGTCGATGCAAGGCATTAGCGTGGCTTGGTTGGGGTAGCTTAGCAACTTATTAGTAAAAACTATCACTAAACACTTAGATTTTGGTGGAAGTTCGAGTTGATTTCCTTGGAATGGACCTTGCTCGAAACTTGTTCTGCATGGCATTTATTCTCCCGAAGCTCGTTTTGTAGAGTCCCAATTTTTCTACTTAAGGTAGGGCATTGCTTATACACACACTTTTGAACAGACAATCCTTTTCGCACATAGCTTGCATGATCTTCCTCCTTTTTATCATTGCTAAGGGACTAGCAATGTCGGTTGAAGTAGATTAAGTACCCAATAAGTATCATTTTAATTTGTTTATTGCGGGTTTTAAGCATACTTTATACTAATCAGCAAATAACTTGATTGATACATTGAGATCAGGCTTTGCTACTGATCACATTTGTATCTTTTGTAGTTTTGAGGCCAAATACATTATCTTCAATCTAATTCAAACTATGATGAACGAGCCAAATTGAAGATGCATGATTAGACGAGAGGAGATTTGGAGCAAAATAGGAAGGAAGGAAGGCACGATTGGAAATTTGGTAGGATTACGAAGAGTCGCAGCACTGCAAATTCATGAGGGTTCTTAATTTTACATAACCTTGCTCCCCTACACTCACATTGTTATTTGCTTTTTTGGCCCAGCTTTTTGTGGTTTTTGTACAAATCTACCCTTGATGTAATTTGGTCCTTTATACATTTTTGTAATTTCCTTGATACTGAGCATCTATATAAGCTCAGTCAAGCTTGTAACATCAATCTGACTTCGGTCCATCAATCGATCTGATAAAATTAGGCCGCGAAGTTTCCTCTTCTCCAGCTCTGTGTGATTTCTCCTTTTTCCTTCACTTTCTTGCACTTTCTCACCATCCAAACACCCCTTGATGATGACAAATCAAGGGATGTTTGGCTAAGGCCCCTCATCCTTGAAGGGAAGGCCAACAGTGCAGTTTTAAGGTAAGTTGGTTGTTCTCTTGCTTTTCATGTAAGCATTTATAGGTGTTTGGTTCCTGGCACCCACCTCGGGTTAAAATCTCTAGGCATGTCCTCACTATGTATTTGCTTAAGCTTTTTTGGAGTTGATGGATACTTATCGCTAAGATCCACTGATACCCAGTCAGTTATCTCCTATTATTAATTCTTGTAGGGAGTAGAGTTTAAGAGGTGTATTTTCACCATGCAGGAGCATTTATGCTCATTAAATACCATTGTTCGAAGGAAAAATTATAGGGTTTAGGTTTTAAGCTAAATGAAGATGCAGTTCGAGGAAATGACTATAGGTCATCCTTCCCCAGCCTTGAGAAAAAAGACCGAGGACATGGCTAACGCCTTAGAGCCTTCTTGATGGCAGACTTGAGAGTTCTCTTTTAACTTTTATTTCAATTGTTTCAGTTTTCACCATCAAAACCTTTGTTTTACAAAATCCAGAAATCAAGAGGAAACACCATTTTTAATCCTTGCAACTCTTCTCTCCACGAAAGAAAGCCCATCCTGTGTTCGGCCACACAGACCACTATCTGCAGTAGCGCTATAACTACAGTAGTAGGATGAATATAAATTTTGTTGATTGATACACCACTTTGCATACGAATCAATGGGGCTTGAAAGAGACGGGAAAGCAGGCCTAAGAAGAAGAAAGGAAAATTAAAAAGAGATCTAAAGAATGAAAAAGAAAAAGCCCCGACCACGAATAGCCCTTTTTTTGGAAAAATAGGTGCAATCGCCATCAGCGATGCTTCATGAAAGGGGCATATAAGGCCTAAAATATCCTCTAAAAGCAAATTGAGTGCGCTCCCGACACGTTCCTTGTAGCATCCGGCGGCCCATCAGCATCACACTCAGCATGACGATCGAGGAAAAGCACACGGCCCAGGCGTATGAGACTACAGACATACATACACCGCAAGAAAACTCAAAAAGCGACCGTGTACGAAAAAATCCATTACCTGGCCTTTATAGGGGTTTTCGAACCTATAGGGAACCCCGAAAAGCCACATTAAATGTGCTGACCAAAAATAGAAACCCCGTGGCGTTGGAATACACAAGCATTAGCGGTCCCGATTCTGACAACAAGCAGGTCGAATGCGGTATTTTCGGCCGGGGCCGATCTCCCCGATGGGAAAAGGGGGCATTGTGGGTACCATTGCCTTTGCCCTGGCACTCGGTCAAAGACGGGGCAGTTAAAGTCCGTAAGCCGGGCCCGAGCTTCAGGCCTAAGTACCGCGCCCCTCTGAGCCCGGGCTTAAGTATCCTCACACAAACATAGATCCGAACCACGACCCGAATCCTGGCTTGTGGATTACCCGATCACAGCGAAGGCTTGCGAGATTTATTGCCCGGACACATCATCTCCTAACCGGTTACCGTCTCCAAGAAGATAGGCAGCGATAATTTGACTGATCCTCGCGACAAACCCATCACCGTCGTGCGTAACCACCCGCCAGGATGATCAAACGATTCTTGGCGAGAGATTGGATAACTTGGTTATCAAAAGGAAGGAAACAGACCGACGACCGATCAAGCTTCCCGCAGCCCATTTAAATGACGATCTGCTTCGCAAAGTTTCCATCTTTCTCTTGCGGCTGAAGGAGTATTGTGGAAACTCTGGTGCTATAATATTGTGCCTTTTCTTAGTTTCTGGTTTGACAACGTATCGAAGCGTGGAAAACAATGTTATCAGTTCTTATTTGCGATTATACTGCCGGGTTGGTACCCCGGCGATCGGTGATAAGTCAAGAGGTGTTGGATTCTGTGGCATTCTTGGCGGCGATGTTTAGAGATGTTATTAACGCCCAGTTGCAGCTGTTGGCAGAGAAATCGGTTCAGGCTCGCGTTATTGAAGAGGGCACAGATCATGGCGATATCCGGCGATGTGAGGAAAACGAAAATGACCAATGAAGTGAGCGCGATGTTGGGGTTGGGTCGCAGATCAGTGAGAACTCAACCACCCAACAAGGACGCAAAACCTGGCTTGAAATGCGACGATTAATAACCGACCACCTCTCTGTGCTAGTCAGGCCCGAATCGAGAGAGAAAGTCGTCAGTTTATAATTAAGGTGTTGGGGAGTCTTCTGATGCGATTCCTTCCTTATTTATGAAGGAGGATGATCCACTTTTTATGAAAAGTGAGTGATTAGTTTCTGAAATAGGAGGTGGGACGCTTTGATTTACCGTCGAGGGCTGTTCTTCCTTTTGGATAACCAAGTTATTGAATCTTATTTGCCTAAGTGTTTGATCATCTGGGGCGTTCATACATGAGTTTGTGGAAAGATGTGTTTGCCCCATTTTGTGAGGATCAGGCCCAGGAAATTTATTGGCTGGCCATCGTCTCCGAGATGACAACCAACTGGAGATGATGTGTCAAGCAATAAAATCCCATGAGGCCTTAGACCATGATCATAATCCACGAGTGGGATTTGAGGCGTGGTTCGGATCGTGAGTGGGTTCACTGAGCTGGCCTATAGGCAAAGACTGGCTGTGACTTCAGTCTGTGCGAGAGCCTTTTTTTTTGGATTGAGTGTTGGACTTAAAGGCCATAGGTACCTAATACTAATGGGGATCTGAGAGGAATAGAGGATCATCTATGGAGTAAGATTATTGTAGAAACCTTTATTGCTTATAGGGTATTGAGTATAGTGGATTTGAGATCGGAGGACATTTCATCACAATAGTAGATATGTTTGACATCCAAGTAAGATAACTCAGAAATTCTAGATATACAATAATTGCCATTGGTGATTGTTCTAACATCGAATTGATTTACTTTTCTTTATCAAATAAATTACTTTCAGTCTTAAGTTGGAGATGCATTTTATACTATGCTTAAGATGCATCAATCTTCATGTATATAATATACACATCTAGGATAAGAGTGGTCATGGATTTAAAATGGTTCCATTTTGGAAGGACTTAGCTGCATATTGTATTAAATAATTAAATCTTACTATTTTCTCTTATCCTTAGAATATTTTAAATTGTACATTGTATTTCTACTTTAAGAGGCTGTCGGTTTAGTACAATTACATTATGATTAGTAACAACTTCATGCCTAATGTGCTCTTGCTTTCATGAACACTCTTAAAGGCAGTGTCCCAGTGTTATTGACTGCAAGCCCATCTGCTGCTAGGATGATAAGCAAAGCCTCTTACTCCCAAATTTCTGTAGATGTTGATTCTAAGCCCCATTATGGAAATACAGCATGCTTGCTGGTGAAACAAAATATAATAAATTTTATAGAACTAGTGTAACCCTAGAGAATATAAGCACTTTCGATAATTACTAATAGTTGTCCTGTCTATTCAAACTATTAAAAAAGAGCCCAGAAAAGGAATAAACACACTTACCTATCATGTGGATGACCAAATTAAGCCTGAAATATTTTAATGAATGGCAATTAGTATCTTTTTAAAAATTTACACTGGGTCCCTGGCCAAAATGTCAAAAATGTTTTTATTTACATCATGGCTATCACCCTCATTAAATGGATTTTAAGTATAGTTTGTGAGAATCAATCCAGATATGATAATTAAACACCACCAATCCTCGAGCCTTGGTACATTATTAACATTAAGCACACAATGATAATTCACATATTAAATTTTCTTATGTATCTCTTTTTTTCCATTTTATGATCTTTGTTGCTATACTAGGAAAGAATTTAAATTTGTTGCCGTGTATGATTCATTACATTGCTTCCATTTATACATAAAAATTGTAATAAATGGTGCCTCCCAACAAGTTAGAATTGAAATTAGGAGGGTAAATCATTTCGAAATCTGAGTGTTTATCTAGGGTCAGTGTTTGGATCTCTACTCTTGTGATGTATGTATGTGCTTGTGTTACATGATTTTGACATTTTCTCATATCTCAATCCTTTTCGGTTTGTCACTTCACCTTCTTGATTTCCAATTGTCATTTTGATTTCTAGCTACTCCCATTCTCTTTTTATATTTTCAAAGTGAGTCAAGTTAAGTTGAAAATTTGTGGCACATATTTCTGTTCTAAGGGTACACGTTTGCATATCAAAATTTTCATGTATGAACTTGTAGGAAATGGAATTAATTTTCTGGTAGTTAGTTAGGGCTATATTAAATTCAACATTGTTTAGATGATAATGTGGAGTGTAAAGTAAACGATGCAGTTATACCATTATGTAGTTGTTATGCATTTTGTCTTCGTTGTTGGAATTGAATTTTATCATGTGCAAGCATGATTTTGTAGATTGCTTACTTTTTATTTGTTATAGATACATAGTTTGGCTCATTGATTAGTGTCGATTGATTTAGTAAGTAACAAACCAAATTTGTGCAAAATCAGATGTAGCTCTACTTGGTTAATTTCTTAAAGTAAAGAAGTATGATTATTAATCCATGCATTATATGCTGGTTTTTTAAATTTAAATATGCTAATTCCATGAGTCACATTCTGTTTTATTTTGATTTGATATCATGCAGTTAATTTCACCTACATCAATTTGGAATATTTACATTTCCTATCATTTTTATGATAACGGTTGCTCATTTTTTCAACGTTGTAAGATGTGTTGTTTAGATAATTAATTTTTGTGTAGACATATTAAGTAATAAATATTTTTTGAAAGAATAAATAATATCCCTGCTTGCATCATTGTTTTAATGAGTGTCACTGATCAAAATTTTTAGTCAACTGTACCTCCAGAACATATTGTTAGATCGGTAGCACAAGTGTCAGTCAGAGGCAGCCTTCAGAGCTATACACTGGACAAGGATAAAATGTAAAACTCAATTTGAAAGAGATATAGAAGGACAAAGACCCCTTTTCACATTCATATAGTATCTTGACTAATTTTCCTTTTTTTAGGGTTGCATGCTAGTTGGCATTTTGCATATCACGTATATTTAAGTAAAAAAACAGTTACAATAGACCTCCATGACACTTCCTCTAATCTTTCCAGTCATACTATTATCATCCATACTATTCCACTTCTGTATTCATCTTGAGGATTGTAGCAGATGTTTTTTTCAATCATTCCTCTCCAAATGCCTGCCTTCTGGTTCAACATTGTCATTTTTATAGAACTTTCGATGTGATACTGTCCATAGATATCTTTAAGCACTGATATGCATTCTCGGGCTTTTCTTGAAGGTCTCATTTCCATTATCTTTGTTACCTTTGTTCTAGAGTTTATGATTCTACATCCTTGGATATTTATGAATTGCTTTTGGTCTTTTTTTCATTCTCTATATTCTTTTGCGTAGGGATGGAAAGGACAAAAAGGGCTGAAACAATGCTTACAGTTTCTGAGTCTGATGATTCAGAATCCAGTGTTTTGGCGACCACCAAACAAAGGCCAAACAGAAGTATATCTGACATCCTTGGAAGTGCTTGTGATTCTAGGAAGAAACCAAAGAAAGCATCTGTTGGTTTGTTTGATAAATCTTGCAGTGGAACAAAAGACAGCCCATAGGAAGGATGAGCAAGTGGCTGTGAGTCAACTACTGGGAAAATATTCTAGGCCAAATAGGAGGCTCACGAATTTTGTTTTTATGATTCGGATGGACTGACCACAGCTTGATTAAATGTTAAATACAATATGTATGTTTAGGTACAATATTGCCTCTGGAAGGAAGTTCTGATGAGGGAGAAGGAAAAGGGTATCAGATGTGAACATTTGGGAGGCTGGAATCTTGGGCAATTTCTGGATTTGAGGAAAGGTTCGCCAATCATTTGGGTCTCTACTAAAATTGCAGACTATGAATGCATTGAGCCTAGGACTTGGCTATAAAGAATGTATAAAAATTTCTATAGAAAGCCCGAGCCTGTATTGGGGTCTATAAAGATTGTCAAAATCTTGTGGAGAAATCCCGATGTGAGCCTTGATGAGCGGGTAGCTGGAGTTGTTAGCTCCATGGCTCAAGGTAGGAAGTTTTTGGCGGGTTTGTCAGTTTAGAAAACTTTGTTATTTTCCTGAAATTTTATCCATGATCAACTTGTAAGGGATCAAAACAGTTTCTATATAGCGGAAAAATAATTGATAAATCTGTACATACATATAAGTTCTTGGCTCATATGACCCGATTCACGAATCATAAGTAGATCACTAATACACACACGTCAGGCCTCAGGTATCCACATGAACAACTCTTACAGGATCCTGTAGGAATTTTCTTTCGAAAGCAATATGCTAGCTCCTCGAATCATCTCATGATCCTAACTTCAAGTTTTTACGATCTATTTATAGATCGATTTTACAGTTATAAATAATCCTCATAAATAGGATCATTTAATTTCCATAAATAGGAAATTAATTCACAAATTCATTTCACAAATAAGTCAAATTGATATAATGAAAACAGTTATATATGAAATTAATTCATAATTAATTTCCATATTAATTCATAACTGATTTTAATATTTATTTCTAACTCTTCTTAATCCAAAATTCAATTCATAATTAATTATCATAAATATTATAATTATCAAATAATTATTTTTGTTTTAACCCAAGAATTATTCTTTTTATGTGTGTGACCCTTTAGTTTCCTAATCAACTGGCAATAAATATAAATTGTAATTCTTAGACTTATATTGGCTTTAATACATATAAAACCAACAAACTCTCACTTGGACTAAAGTCAATTTAATCGTGAGGTATTCTAAGATTAGATAAATTAAACAACTTTAATTTATCATTAATTCAACAATTAATCAATTCGTATTTATAGGTCAAGATTGGTCTCTAGCCAGACATCATGACCACCCAAATGTTAGGAAAAGTCAAGTGATCGACTTCACCTATGCATGAACTAGATTCCGTATAATTATTATCCTTTCACCATCTCATATCTCTTATTAGTACACGAGTAAGGTGTAAGTGTCCTTTCTGTTGTACTAATTTTTACCATTTTTGTTCAGAAAATCAACTCCTTAAATAAATTTAAGAACTTTTCTAAATCTACGTATTTGTTCGCAAACATTCTGAGTTGAGATTTCAACAAGTAGTTTACCTTTGAGATATACTCCCTTTGATAGGAGTGATGAATCCTATGATGATCATAAACTATCAATTAAGTGTTTTTCATATATTAACTTTCATTATTCATACATGGCGTAACAAGTATGAACTAGATTGAATCAAACATAATTTCCAACTTCAGAAGACCTCTCTTATGATCTCAAGTCAGGATCAATTATACTACTATCATATAGAGATTATATCATTGACACTCAAATAGCTAGCACCATGAAAATATCTCTGTGAGTCATTCCAGTCAAATATGTTCTCCTTTGTTCTCCATATCATCATATGTGCTAATCTATCCGCATTAACAATGTCCTTTTATTGTTAATACTACGATTAGAGAATATTTAAGAATAATAAATATATTATTCTAAGGACTTTATCATCAAATATTCATTATGTAAAATGATAAATTGTGATATTATTATTGCATAAATCAAAACACAATGAGTTAAATAAGTATATAAACTTTCATTCATATGACTACATCCAATTATGTTTATTCTTCAAACCCTTATGAAAATACATGACTATCATGTTTTCTAGAGACAAGAGTTTAGTCAATGGATGGCTATATTCGATCTATCACGATAGATCTTAACTCCCAAAAATATAAAATTTTGCTTCTCTAAATCTTTCATTAGAGATTTTCGATAACCAATCTTTAACTGATTGAAGAGAGGGTATGTCATTTCCTATTAATAATATGTCATCCACATATAAAATGAGAAAAACCACAATACTCCCACTGATCTTTTTGTATACACAAGGCTCATCTTCGTTTTTGATGAAACCAAACATTTTGATTATTTCATCAAAACGAATATTCCAACTTCTGGATGCTTGCTTTAGCCCATAAATGGACTTCTGTAGCTTACACATACTATTAGGGTCTTTCGAGACAAAACCCTCGGGTTGTATCATATACACCTCTTCTTGTAAATGTCAAGTTAAGAAGCGGAGTCTTAACATCCATTTTCTAGATTTCACTAGTCATAGTATGCGATAGCAAGTATTATCTAATGGATTTCAACATAAGCCAACGGTGAAAGGTTTCATCATAGTCAATGCCATATTTACGTGAACTCCGCCAGCCACCACTTAGCTTGATGTTAACTTTATAGATAATTGCTACCATCCATGTCTGTTTTCTTTTGAAGACCCATTTGCATCCTATATAGGTTTGTCCCTATAGGTGGATCAACTAAGTCCAAACCTCATTTCGTATATGGAGATCCATTTGGAAGTTCATGGCTTGAAGCCATTTTTGAGTCCTTATCTAATACCAAGACTTCATTATAGGTAGTAGGTTCATCATTATTATTAAACACGTCATCATACCCTCACGAGGAGGGGCGGCGTATCCTACTAGACCTACGATCCTGTGTATCTTGAGTTGTTAACTCAAGCTGCATCATCATGAATTATCAACTCTTATCCACCTCCTTTTCTTTTTTTTTTTTTGCTTTGTGGTTCATGAACTTCATCAAGTTCTATTTGACTCCCACTAGCCATTTCTATAATAAATTCTCTTTCTAGAAATGTAGCATGTCTTGAAACAAACACTTTTTGTTCATTGGGATTATAAAAATAGTATCCAAAACTCTCTTTTGGATACCCCACAAAGTAGCATTTATCCGATTTCGAATCAAGCTTGTCTGACTCTACCTTTTTTACAAAAGCGGGACATCCCCAAACTTTTAAATGTTTAAGATTTGGTTTCCTCTTATACCATATCTCATATGGAGTAGAATCTACAGCTTTAGAAGGAGCATGGTTTAATAGATATGAGGCAGTATTTAGGGCATATCCCCAAAATGATTTAGGAAGATTTGCATGGTTCATCATAGAACGAACCATATCTAATAAAGTTCGGTTTCTTCTTTCAGATACTCCATTTAATTGTGGCGTATAAGGTGGAGTCCATTGTGAAAGAATTCCATTTTCTTTCAGATAATCTTGAAATTCTTGGCTCAGTAATTCACCTCGTCCCGATCGAAGGACTTTGCTTTTTCCAAGTTGGTTTTTCTTCCCTTTTATATTCCTTGAATTTTTCAAAGACCTCTAATTTATACTTCAATAAGTATACACTTGGCCATATCTTGAATGGTCATCAGTAAGCATTAAATATGAAAAACCATTTCTTACTTAGTCGACCTTAGGTCCACATATCGGTATGTAGCATGAGACTTAATAACTTCCAGATAGATCTTTCACCCTTTCCAGTAAAGGGCGTTTTGGTCATCTTACCTAATAAACAAGATTCGCATGTATCAAATGATTCATAATCAAATGATCCCAAATAGCCATTTTTATATAATTTGTTTATGCGTTTCTCATTTATATGACCAAGTCTACAATGCCACAGATAAGAATTTCTAAGATCATCTTTTTTTTTCTTTTTTTTTGTGTTTATTATTGAAAGCGAGTTTTCTGAATCAAGTATATAAACCATTAGTTAAATGACTAGCACCATAAAAAACATCAGCACGATATAAAGAACAACTTTTATTCTTTGTAATAATCGTAAAACCGTCTAAATCCAAACAAGAAATAGATATAATATTTTTCGTTAATGCTGGAACAAAATAACAATCTTTTGATAGAATTAATCCTTTGGAGTAAAGAAAAGAGTATATTCCTACGGCTAATGCAGCAACTCTTGCTCCATTTCCACACGTGGAAGTCCACTTCCCTTTATCAATTTTCTACTTTTCTTTAGACCACGCATATTTAACTAAATATAAGTCAGTCCGTCTAATACCCAAGAGTCAGATTTATGCAATAGAAAGATTTATTTCAATCATAAATATACCTGAAGTAGAAGCTTCATTAAGCTTCTTCTGCTTCAAGCTTTCTAGATAAGCCTTGCAATTCCTCTTCCAATGTCCATCCTTTCCACAGTGGAAGCAAGTACCCTTGGTTTCTTTTCTTTCTTGATTTGATGCATTAGTTTGAAGGCCTTCTGTGGTCTTTTAGGACCTGACTTGATTTTCTTTTCTTGAAAGGCTCTACCACCATCAGCACATGGGCCTTTTCCTTCTTGATTGAGTCTTCTCTTTGTCTTTGCATATTTAGCAACTTTGGTAGTGTAGAGGTCTCAACTTAGGTCAGATTAAAATTCATCCACCAAAGTTTGTAAAACTTGGAAGTAGGGATTACCAAAATCAAATCAACAACGTGGTCTGACATAAATCCCAATTTCTCTAATTTTTCAATGAGTCCAATCATCTTCAGCACATGGGTTGCAACTGAAGATCCCACTTCCATCTTGCAGTGAAAGAGCTCTTGAGAGATATCATATCTTTCATTCATAGCCCTTTTATCATACAATGCCTTTAAGTGATTAAGCATTGTAAAAGCATTCATATCCTCATGTTGCTTTTGCAAATCAGGACTCATGGATGCCAACATCAGACAACAGACACTTTCAGAATCATTCGAATGTTTATGATACACATCCTTGACTGCTACATCATCATACGGAAGGCGAGGTTCTGGAAAGGAATTGGGTTTTCAAGAACATATAACAACTTCTCTTGTCTAAGAATAATTCTTAGATTTTGGATCCAGTCCATAAAATTGGAGCCAGTGAGCTTATTGTCAAACAGAATATTACACAGATTCATGTTATTGTTCATTTTCTACAACAGAAAAGTAAAGATAGAGTAAGTATTTATGCAATATGCAAAAATCAAAATCTTTTTAATTTATCACCTAATTCATTCAAATCAATATCCATAGAATTGATTTAACATTTTTATAAAATTCTTGAGTGGAGCTGAGATCACTATTTTTAATTATTTTAATCTTAGGTTAACTCAACAAATTAAAATAATCTCAATAAATAGTAACAATTGCTAATACAACTTTTGTAATTCCTAGATAATTAGGTTATCAACTTTTGATACACATATCACATATGTCTCCTAATCTCTTGTCTCAAAAACACTTGACCTTGAGTTAGCTCAACAAGCCATGTATTTTTGGTAAATCATATGAATTAATTATCCTATTTATGGAAATTAAATGATCCTATTTATGAGGATTATTTATAACTGTAAAATCGATCTATAAATAGATCGTAGAGCACTAGTTAGGATCATGAGATGATTCGAACTATATTAAACCCCGAGGTTAAAATTCTGTGAGGATCCCAAGAGTTGTCGTGGCGTTGCTTGGGCGGGCCGTGTGTGCGGCTAGTGATCGGCTTTGCAGTTGGGGGCTCAGGCTGCGTTGTTTCTCGAAGAGAAGCGGTATGTAATATGCAGTTTATTTAAATTATTTTCCGTTGCGTATAGGAATGTTTGATTCCTTACAGTGGTATCAGAGCCCAGGTTATTCTGTACATACGTAGATATAGCATGCATCATATGTGATATGATTTAAATTTTAAATTTTTTTTTATTCTTTTAATGTGATTATTTGAATAAAATATTATTCTTTTAATGTGATTATTTGAATAATATAAAATATTAAATCATTTTTTGTCTTCCATTATTATAGTTTAAATAAATTTTATTAGAATAATTTGTTGAGTGCAAGGTGTTCTACTAAAAATTTAATTTTACTATGAGATTAGATCTCGAATAATAGGTTTTGATTTTGCAAAATACATGACTATCATGTTTTTTTTTTTGAGACAAAGGTTTGATCAATGGATCGGCTATATTAAGCCTGCAGTAGGAACCTTTCCTATCTTTGCCCATTCCTGTCAATAATCTCCCTGATCAGATGATAGCGTCGTAGTATATGTTTGGATCTTTGATGAGATCGTGGCTCCTTTGCTTGTGCAATGGCTCCATTATTGTCACAATACAACAAAATGGGATCTGCTATGGTAGGAACCACTTCTAGTTCGATAATGAACTTTTGATCAAACTTGGCCTCTTTAAACACAGACGGCAATATATTCGGCCTGCGTGTAGTGACCTGTTTGGAACTCTTCAAGTATGACACCACCATTTAAGGTGAATATGTAACTGATTAGGACTTTGATCATCTTCACTCCAGTTAAGCTAGCATCAATGAAATCCACGTGCCTTAGCTCGGCTCCTCCATAAATCAAAAAATAAATCCTTATTCTTCTCTCAAATTGCCAAGAATATTTTGGTAGCTCGATGACTCTCACTAGGATTAGCACGAAATTTGCTTGTAACACTTCGAGCATAGGAGACATCGGCCTTGTACACATCATAGCATACATAATTGACCCTCTGGTGAAGCATAAAGGGACATTTTGCATGTTATGTACTTCGACATCCGTCTTTTTGCACATGTCCTTAGAAAGGTAGATCCCATGTGACATGGGAAGATAACCTTTCTTTGATTGATCCATGCTAAACTTCTTTAGCATTTTATCAATATATGTATTAAAGCCAATACAACTGATTGGCTTAGATGGACATGCAAGCAAAGCGATAGCATTACAATGAGTTGCTGTACTCGGCTTGCTCTCGGGACAAAACGAGAAAGAGTAAGGGTTCTTTGCTGGAAGGCAAGCTGGTAAATCGCAGTGCCAACGGGCCGGCCACGTAGGCGCGGGGAGCCCTAAGGTGGCATTCTAAAGGGGGCTATTGTGTATAAATTTTTTTTTACTTGTAATAGTAATATTAAGCCTAAAACCTTAGTTTTATTATGTTAAAACCTAATGTAGAGGCCTATTTTTTAAGAAGAATGTGGGACCGGCGACCGCCTCTTTCGCCCTACCAGCGAGGCCTTGGCCACAGGTGCCCAGCAAAGCACGAGGAATTTGTGATAAAGAGAAAAAAAATGAAACCAAAGGGAAAGTAATATCAGCTACTACAATAAAACTGGTCAGCAGGATCTGGGGTTCTATTCTAACTACTTATAGAAAATCAGAGGGGGCGTGGCTTTAAAGTGAATGAGGATGAAGAAACAGGGAACAGGAAGAAGAGATAGAGAATGAAGAGATGGAAGTAGAAAATACACAGGAAAATATGGAAGAAAGTTCTGAGGTTGAAGAGGAGAGAAAACATTGCTTCTTGAGAAGATCAAGAAACTTTATTCAGTAGTAAAACCAACAAAATTTTGTTCTTCTAATAAAGAAATTACATGGGACTGGACAGCCGGGGACAAAACATGTGCAGGAGGACTCTTTACAAACGGGCTATTGTTCGTGGAATGCGGTTGCTGTTGGTAGTTCTGTCCTGGTGGAAATGGATGACTCAGATGATGTTTCTATATATTTTGTGGAGTACATGTTTGGGGTCTGATGGCAATGGTCCATGGCAGATTTGATGCTGCGAGGATTTCAGACAGTTCTTGGAACCAGTGCTAATGAGAGAGGTATTTCTACCAATGACTGCCTGGTATTTGATCTGAGCGATGTTAAACAAACGGTGGTCATGTGGATATCCAGTTGACACCTTGGGGATATCAGCACAGGAAGACTAATAAATAATGAAAAGATTGACCGGGCAGGGCGGGGACAGGAGAAGGAGAGGATTGCCATTGGAATATTATTGTAAGTCTTGTATTGGCCAGAGAGGCTAGCTTTTTTGTCCTCTCAACCAATACCATGGGCCTTGGAAGCGGAGTTTGTCAATCTTGTAAAATGAAACTCAGAAAGAGAAGGAAATCTTTAAAGTGAAAATGTCCAAGACAACTTTCCCAGCCTCAAAGACTGAGTATTCTGTTCAAGATTTTGTCTACCTCCGCCCCATTATTTTGCAGCTGATAGCAAGGCCATGGATACCTCAAAGAGAGTGGAAAAGCCCCAGGCTCAAACCTTTGTGGTTTGCCATTTACTGGAATCCAAATTATCCAAGTCGTACAAGCTGGCTGACCCTGAATCTACCAAGGTTAAAGTGGGAGATTTTCAGACCAGACGACATTTCTGAAGAAACATACCTTTCTGATGTGGAACAACATGCATCTATGTATTTCAAGCACCCCGAGAAGATTTGTAATTTATATTGTCAGTTTCATGGAACAATACATGAAAGCCACTCTTAAATAGGTCGTCAAATGCTTGAATATCTAAACTACAAGTCAAAATTAATTTATCATGAACGTTTGGGAAATCAAATTTAAGATTTTCTAATATAAGCATGGAACTTTTTGTCACTTTCATGATATCCACTGTGGAAATTCTTTTAGGTTTCCTTTTTTAAAATTATTTCAGATGTGTGGGTTTCTTCATAAATTTTCAGACAAGCTTCAATCTTTGTCTGCACGCTAATGCTTTTGTCATACCTCACTGTTTCCTTGCATTACTTTAGACAGTACCCAACTGAAGCTTCATCTTGGTACCAAAAGAAAGTTTCAAGAGGATATGTCAATTCGAACTGATCCTTATCTACAAGAAGTTTCAAAACATCCAGGCGCTGATTGGCATGAGATAAAAGAATGGAAAGGTACTCTTCTCTTCAAATCTTGTCAATCAAAAGAATTTGCTTTTGATTTGAATGTCTTCTAAATTGCTAATGAACTATCATCTCATTATTGCTTGCTCTTAAAATTTTACCCTCTTTATATTTCTACAGGTCCTTTTCTCCCCAGGACCCTAGGGCGCATAGCGAAACTCTTACCTTCTTGGCTGATAAACACAGCTAGAAGGCATAATTAATAGAAAGGAGTACTGGGAAGGCTGGACTGGGAAGGGCATTTTCCTCCCTCTATAACAAATCCTCAACCAATGGGTAAGGTTGGAATGTGTTTTCACCCTGATCAGAACAGGATCTTTTCATTTTCGTGAATGTGCTTGTACTCGAGTAGAGTGTATTCTGCTGGTTGTTTCTTTCTCATCTTTTTTTTTTTTTGCACGAGGAAGGAATAGTTTAGCATGATGATCAGATATGAAACAAGTCTTTATCTAAAGTTAGACCATGATTAAACTATAACCATCAAGTTATTTCTAAAAAGTCTTACCACTTGGATAACAAGTTTGATGCATTCACACCACACTTGAACCCAGCACAATTTTCTGTTGTTTGAGTTGAGTGTAACGCATTTGAGTTAAATTTATATCGACCTGCAAAACCCCATTTAATAAATAGGTTTTTTTTTTGCTCAATCTACATCAGAAGAATTTGTTTTGAATAAACGATTATAATCTTAACATTGACTCATTTTAAAATTTTATTTTGAACAAATAGGACGATCATGGGTCATAAACAAGTCATATTGGAGAAGATGATTCATATTGACTCAAATGAACCTTACTCCAACTTGATTGTGAATACCATTATTAAATTGGAACATAAACATGTATTGTAATATTTCTTCCAATGTTTACTTCTGTTCTGGGAAGTTTATGATTCTACGTCCTTGAATATTTATGGATTGCTTGTGGTTTCTTTCTTCTTTTTAAATGCTTTTTTGTAGGGATTGAAAAGACAAAGGGTGAAACAATGGTGCAGTTTCTGAGACTGATGCAGAATCCAATGCTGAGGTAGACAAATGAAGGCAGAAGAGATCTAGCTCAGCTTAGCATTCGGTGAGTTGCCTGTACTTGCCTTCTGGGAAAAAATGAGAAAGAGCAAGGGTCTCTGCCTAAAACCAAAAAGGAAAGTAATATCCTTCTACAACAACATAAAATCCGATCAACAGAATCTGGGGAGAGTTTTACTCAACAACTAACCAGAAAAGTAGAGTTTTTACTCCAACAACTAACCAGAAAGTGTAATAGAAGAAACAGAGACGAGGATGAAGAAAGCGGAACCAGGGTGAAGAAACAGAAGCAGGGGATGAACAAACCCAGGAAATGAGACGGAGGAAATGCTGAACAAGGATGAAGAAACTATGAATGAGAATGAGAGATAGGGGAATGATGATGACAATGAAGAAGATGGAGAACAAGATACATTAAAGAAGATTCTAAGGTTGAAGAGGAGAAAACTTTTGCTTCTTAGAAAGTAGAATCTCATTCAGCAATTAAACCAACAAATTCTTTGAACAAAAAAATTACATGGGATGATAAATTGGCATATAAATCAACATTTATTTGATTTGATTATATTAGCTATATTTTAAGTTTTACTAATTGATTGATTGGTTGACAATCCAAAGAAATAGTCACATGTACTCTGTGTTATACCCTTGAGATAAATGAAATGAATAATTTTGCCAATTTTCGAATTTGGTATCAAAGCATTAGGAAGAAACTCTTCGATGTTGTCTTTCTTTATATGCAGCCTGGTCTCTTCCTTCTTCTTCTTCTTTTCTCTTTCTCTCAGTTCCCTTATCATGTAAAGAAAATTGATTGATCTTCTTGATAACAAGAAGCCATCTACAGTGACTGTTCACGAGACTTCCTTTCAATGATATCTATCAAGTTAGATAGTACAAAATGTATTGTTTAGTCTCAAATTATAGAGATGCGCATTATTGGCAAAAGGAATAAGAGATATATCACAAGAAGGGAAAGTACACTTTTGTAAGCGATAACTATGATGAATGGGAGGTTATAGATTCGATGATCAAGTCTTGGCTCATCAATTCCACTGACTGACAAGCTGATGGCACATTTGTTCCAGTGTAGAATGGCTAAAGAGGTTTGGGATATTGTCGAAGAGTTATCTTGATGTATGCCCAGATTCTTCTCAAGTCTATGAAGCGGATGAAGAATCTATTCCAATGGCTGCTAAGGAGGTCATCCTCTTTCAGAATATTACAACAAATCGAACTCCATATTTTTGGAACTTGATTATCGTAGGACCAATGATATGGAGTGTGCAAATGATATTGAGGAACTGAGGATAAAATCTATATATTGATTGCTGGTCTTGATCACAATATGGATCGAAGTTAATTAGTGGGATCTTAGTTTGTCTCTTTTTACCAAGGTTAGAAACTATTCTGAGATTCGTCGCAGAAGTCAAGTCCAGCTCACCATGGAACTGAAGATTGATGAAGTGTAGTCCCTTCTTGTCCAAAGAACAACTCTTAACCAACACCTCCTATTCGCTCTTCAACCTTTTCTGTTAGTTTCCACACTCACTATAACAACCTGAAGACACACAAAAGATGTTTGTTGGATGAAGCATGGCTATTTGAGTGTAAGTACAAACTTAAACGAGATGAAAGAAGAATAAAAATCTACAGTTGTTGTAACAAATAATCCTCCATCTTAGCTTCTCATGTGACTCGAGTATGTCTTGGGAAGGTAATTACAGTTTGTTTTTGTACTTCTCCTTTAACACTTGGGTTATTGATTCAACAACTATTGATCATATGACCAGTAATCTTTCATTGCTTAATTCTTTATTTTCTTCACCTGTTAAGTGCATGCCTAGGTTGCTAGTAGGACTCCTATGCCAATCTTAGGGTAAAAAAATGTCTCATTTTCTTCTATACTTATGTTGTCCTTTGTCCTACTAGCAACTAACCTCTCTTAATAATCTCTTTTTTAAATTAGCAAGATTACGAAAATCTTAACTATTTTGTAACCTATCGTGCATTGTGTTCGGAGACAAATCTTACGAAATGACGATTGGCATTGGTATAGAGAGGATCTTTATTACTTGGAGGACAAGGGAATTACAACCAAAGTCATATTGCATTCCACAAGTAACAAGGGAGACATCTAACAGATAAAAGATTCTTTTATGGCACTATTGATTGGGTCATCCATCTTTTCCTTACTTAGAACGTTTGTTTCCTCACTTATTCAAAATCGTTTTAGTTTCTAAATTACAGTGTGAACAATGCATTTATGCTAAAAATCATCGTGTACCTTTCAAAATAAGCCTCAATAAAAGCCATGTTCCTTTTGTTCATATCTTTACAAATGTTTGGGGCCTTTTATCTACTTCATTTGCCTTGGGATCACAAATATTGTCTTTTCATTGATGATTGTACTAGAGTGAGTTGGTATATTTGCTGAAATCTAAACATGACATTTTAGATATTCTCCTCAATTTTCAAAGATGGTCATAACACAATTTAATCACGTAGGTCAAAGTTTTCCATTTCGACAGGTGTCATGAGTTCATCCCGATCCTTGTTACTACATTCCAAGAAAATGGAATTATTCACTAAACAACATGTGGACATACCACAGCAAATGGTGTAGCAAAGCGTAGAAACAGCCACATTCTAGAAGTGGCTTGGGATTTTGCTTTACTATGCATGTCCCCAACGGTCTTGGGTTGATCTTCATCATAGATTAATGTCTTCCTCATAAATCGAATGCCTACTCGTGTTATTGACTATCAAACACCTTTGAAAATGTCATCCCCGTTTCTCTATTTCTTCTGTTTTGAAACTCAGTCCAAAGGTTTTTGGTTGCATATGTTATGTTCATGTCCATTCTCATTTAAGGGATAGGAACTTGAGATTCTAGAGTACTCTTAAATGTGTCTTTCTAAGTTACTCCCCAACTCCCGAAAAGGACTATAAATGTTTGTACACTCCTTACGAAATACTATGTCTTCATAAGGATGTTCAGTTCAATAGGCGTGAGTCTTATTTTCTAATGATATGGACATGGTTCCTCTTCAGGGGGAGATTAATAGCAAGGAAGAGGGAAGGCGTGGTTAGGAAAAAGAGGTGGTGGATTTCAAGTAAGGGAGGGGACTTGGACTTGGATGATTCATGAATAGGGTCAGAATCTGAAAGAAAAGGATGGAAGACCAGTATTGTTTCAACAACATTAGTCAAGATAGAACAAGATACCGTGGCGTGTCCCTCAGATTCGAACACTCCTCTCGATGATATTACCATGCCATCAAATGATTCTTTTAGGATTGATTATAATGTACAAAAAATTCTTTACCTTTAACATCTAAGTTGAATCCTAAAGCTGATCAAGTGGCGATATCCCTTATTAGTGCGTAAGGTACCAGAAGCAGTTTGAAGCCTGAAACCATCCTCTAATGTTATCTATCCTATTCGGACTTTGTCTCTTATCACCGGTTATCTAAGGCTCATCTTTGGTTTTTCTCTTCAGGTTGTCTTCTATGTCTATTCCTAGTCATTTTAGAGCTCTTGAAAGATCCCAAGTGGAAAATCTATCTGATAGAAGAAATTAGAGCTCTCAAAAAAACTCTACTTGGGAGATGGTTGAGCTTAAATATGGGAAGAAGGCCTTAAGTGGGCTTTCTACGTAGTACAAGTCGGATGAGACAATCCATGGTCCTAAAGCTAGGTTAGTTACCAAAGGATATGCACAAACATATGGAATTAACTATCAAAGAGATCTTTGCTCCTATAGCTAAGATGGACAACTGTCAGTCATACTCTCTCTTAAATAAAATTGGGTTGGTCTTTCTGGTTGACATCAAAAATGTCTTTCTTCATGGTGATTTGTTAGAAGAAGTTTACATGGATCCTCTTCTAGGATTTACACCAAAAGAAGGCAAAGTTTGCAAACTATAGAAGGCCTTATACAGATTGAAGCAATCGCAAAGAGCATGGTTTGGTAGGTTGAGCTACACAATGAAGGGTTTTTATTATAAACAAGCGATGACAGATCACATTCTTTACTTTAAGAGAGATGGTGATGATATTACTTTACTTATTGTTTACGTTGATGACATGATTAGTACAAGTAGTACTCACAAAGAAGAAGTAGAAAGCTCCAAATTCATTCGGCCAAAAATTTAGAAATAAGGACTTGAGAACTCTAAAACATTTTTAGGCATTGAGGTTTCTTGTTCCAAACACGGACTTCTCCTTTCATAGCAGTATATAGATCTTTTAAATGAGAATTTGTGCTCCAGCTTACAGAAGCACCTTACCATGGCTATATGGGAAAATGTGAGTTAGAAGAAGAATGAGTTTCGACTTTTTAATTCCCATGCTGAATTTCAGCATATTTTCTTCTATCAAAATCAATTTGATCCTCACATGAGCTATTAAAAAATTAACTATCTTTTATTCCTTGGATGTTACATTTTAATTTACACAAATGGCGGTTATGGATTTCTCTGTTTATGGAATCCCTGAGTTTCCAACGCATTCATTATGCACAAAATGGAGAAAATTTAAATAAAAAAATCATCGATTCAAAGTAATTGAAGATCGATATGGAGAAAAAACAATAGTTTAACCATGGAAAAATGTAGTTCACTATGATCCATGCTAGTTACCTCAATCTTCCTCTCAAATGAAAACTTTTTAGCTCATGTCATTGGAGAAAATATCTCCTAACTAGTATTTAGTTTCTAGAAAATGAAGAACATTTAGAAAGAGAGGAATTCAATTGCAAAACAAAACTTCGGTGCGAAACAACCATGAGATTCTTCCCAAGTGATCAACATCCCTATTTACTATGAGTTCCCTTTCTAGGACATAGCAAGGTCTCATTGTCTTCTAGAAGTTTCTAGAACTTTCTCGACGATTTAGATAATGAATATGAAAGGGCTTTGTGAACTACAGGCACCCTTTTGAAAGGCATGACAGAAAAACAGAGCAGTTTCCCTTCATACAACATCAAGGCCTTTCAAAGTGGTATTTCCTTCCCTAGCTCGCTTGGCAAGGCAGATTTTGAAGGGTCCTACAATCCTCTTGAATTGCTTTTTCCTTTCCTTTTTCTGATTCATTTTAGCTAGAGGCCCTATCCCTTTCTCACGCACCACCTCCTTCTGTTTTTTCTATATTTACCAACTAATTGTATCGATTCCACAGTAAAACCTTTTCTAGGATATTTCTTGGAAAATTGGATGCTAACAAGACCTTTCTCGTACATCTTTTTACTGACTTCCTTTCCCTTCTCTAGTGATATGGCTGGAGTTAATTCTGCCATAAGTGTTTCTCTCTTCATAGCTTTTCATTTATTAATTCCCTTAACGTTATAAGTTTCATCTTTAATCAATCGTTGAACATTATTATGCTGTTGCATATTGTCCACCATGTGGGAATGAATAAGACTTTTTTTGAGTCGAGTTTTCTCGATAAAATGGAACCAATGGAGCGGTTAGATGGGATTCAATAAGAGATGATTTTCTTTCTAATGAGAAAACAGGGTACTAACCATGCCCTTAGAAGAGATTAGTTCAGTCATTGTTGACATGTATTCTGACCATTGGCTCTATGATTTTTATTTATTTTATTTATTTATTATTCTAGATTACAAACAGTATATATTGCTTAATGTAAGAAGTTCTGCAAGAAGGATAGAAACCCTCCCCATAAAATATACAAACTTGATGAAAACAACGAACTGATCAAAACACCCCTGGCTTGCTACTTTACAGGGGCATTTGTACAAAGAAATAGATTTATCGATGGTCATGTGCTTATTTGCATATATGATGGGGCATTTCCTATGTATTTTAGTGATATATATATACTCACATTTTCCCTATTTTTCTTGATCTGGTTGCAGTGGAAAATTTGGGGGGTCCATGGACTGACAAGTCTTCAACATCTTGTGTACTGTCACAACAATGCTATCAGGAAGTATGTTTCTAGGACTCGTCTTTATTCAAATAAGCGGGTAAAACATCATACATAGTGATTCGTCGAAAGAGAAGAAGAAAGTGAATTTAGACCGAAACCTGATGTGACACATTTGATATAAAAATTGAAGGCGACGTCAATATCAACGATAACACTACTCAACAGAATCTGAGATTTTTCACTCAGAGGAGAAACTACTTGTCCAGAAAACAGAAAAACCTCATTAGGACATCAAACCCAAAGAAACGTTGTTCTTATACAAGATATTGTTTGTGGAGATTTGACTGTTGCAGGTGATTCATTTGTAGTGGAAACAAATAGCTTACATTGTATTCCTCCTTATTGTCTAGGGTTTTGTTTCAGAACTCAGATGGAAGACAAATGCCTTATGGCAGAGTGAGGCAGGGAGGATTTTGTGGGTACCATGGCCTTTAAGCTGGCACTCCAATTCAAAACCCAGGTTATCAGTGCAGGCTAGGCCCAAGCAGTTTAATTTTGCCATGAGCCCAGGCCCAAGTATCCTCACATGAACACGAATCTGAACCACAGATTAAATCTCGGCTTGTGGATTGCTGATCTGGCCGAGGCTGGGTTGTGCTGGACACATCATCTCTGGCCGGCGGCGGTCTCGAAAATGTCCAGCCCAGAAAGTTTCCCGGTGATCCTAGCGACTCGAAACTATCTCCCACAAATCACGTGCGTAACCGCCCTTAGGATGATTAAAAGCGATTCTTAAGGCGAAGATTCGATCTTGGTTATCGAAAGGGAAGAACAGGCCTCGACATGCCGTCAAGCGCCCCACCTTCCCATTCGCAAACCAATCACCACTTTCCATAAAGTGAATCATTATCCTCCTTCATAAATAGGAAGGAATCGCAACGGGAAAGGCGTAATGTCCCAAAAATACCCCATAATTTTTATAATAATTTTATTTTATATTCCGGGTATGAATCGAGCCAAACTTGAGTTTTTCGAGAAAGTGATAAATTGTGAAATGTGAAATGAATACATGATTATAGTTAAATATTATATAAAATGAAATTGATTGAACCGAAATAAACCCAAGTTTAAAAGGGCAAATTTAAATTAATTGAAATGAGGACCTAAGGATCATTTGAGAGAAAATGTTTATGTGTTTAAAATGCAAATAGAAGTGATATATACATTATATAAGTGAAATTGAGGCATGAAATCCAAAAATGGGTTTTTGATGTATAAACATGACATGAGAACAGCTTATAACAGTATATTAGTGCTGGGAGTGCCATTTACTAATTAAATTATTTTTGAAGCAGAGGGTATAAAGAAGTGGGGACGAGGAAGTAGCTTTTGGTGGAGATCTTCATTACACGTGTTTCCAAGTGATCAAAGGAAAAAGTAAACCTGGGTAAAGGGTTTAAAGGTTTAAGACATATTCAATATTAAAAGATTATATTTAGTGTTTGGACAGAAAAACCTAATCCATCATGTTTCGCTCCTGGTTGGTTTAGGATGTGTTTAGATGTGGCTGTTGGATGATTCTATGTGTGTTTTTTGTTTTGATTTGAGATTTTGGAGAAAAATCGCGAAAGAGCAAAGCGGAAATCTTGGCATGTCCTCCAGGCTCCTGCGCGCGGTAGTAGGAACCCACGCATAACGTAGACCTACGCCAAGGTGTGGGATCCTGCATCGTGGCAAGACAGTGCTAAGAAATGGCACCCCTCGGGTACACCACGCTGTGCAAAGCACACACGCAATGAGGCTGTGTAATTAGTAGTGTTCTATGCAGCGTAAACTACTTGTTCACAGACGCAAAATTTTGGATTTTGTTCAGAAAGTCTTGTTTTACTTTTGATAGTATAGGAACCTAATAAATTACTAATGGGGGTTCAAATAAGAGTGAAACTAAAGGAAAAAGCGTCTGCTGTACCCACCGTCGCCTCGGCGAGGATTCGTCTTTAGAGTAGACTGGTGTCTTAACCTGTAGATTAACGAAGATAAATTGTCATTCACTAAAAATGTATAATAATTGTTTATCCACTAAGAGTGGGCGTAATTATTTAGTGACTAGGGACCAGGTGGATCCTTTAAACTGGGAATGAGATGTGAGGAAAGAAACGAGAGCGAAGCGACTTGGTTTTGTTCACTAGCCCTCTATCCTTATTTCAAGTGTTTTGGTAGTATACCAAATAAATCTAAAATGATTATATGGAATGAGAATATCTTCGAAATGATATTACAGTGCATATGGATTTGAAAATCTTGATAATTGGAAATGTTTAACAATTAATAGCATGGTGATTAATTAGAACACTGCCAAGCAGATTGGTCAATTCTTGACATCTCGAATTGAATCGATATACCGAATGCCGACATGGCAGGATGCACCAATCGACATCCGTCATGAAGGCAAACCGAAATTGTGTAATGTCCCACATGGCGGGATGCACCAATCGGCATCCGTCATGTTTGGTATAGCATTATTAAAATGTTCCACTTTGTGTGGGATGCTGTCGGCATCCATCATGATGGCATATGACATTTTAAGTGACCACATGGTGGGATACCAATCGGCATCCGTCATGATATAGGAGAGACCCGAAATAGTTAAGTAATAGTAAGCACATTACGAATAAAATGTTCGGATTTACGAGATGGAATCCGTTATGAATATGAATTGTATAGACAAAGTGAAATAACAAATTTTAATGAGTGTAAATGGGATTTGTAAATTAAATACATCCTTGGGAGTATGTTTTGAATCTCATGTTGAGTTAAATAAATTGGTTGTATGTGAAAATGCATATTTGATATGATGATGATTTGTAAAGTGAAAGCATGTGAAAATGAATAAACATGAATTATAGTTTGATATAAAAGGCATGGTTTTATGATAAATGCATGTCATGTTAAACTGAAAATTTGAATAGAACTGTATAGAACCACTAAGCATGTGCTTGGCGTGTGATTTTATCTATCACATGGGTTTCGGTATGGGAGAGAAGGCTAGATCGAGAAGCGTGAGTCATAGAAAGTTCTTGTGTACCAGTATTACTATACCCCGTCATATGCATATCATTTCTTTTGAAAGTGTGACATTTTGTGAACAAAGAGTTAAACTGCGAATATTGTTTGTATATCATTTTGTAAAGGCATGATACGCCATTTGGTAAGCAGAATGTATAAGAGTAAATGTTTAGGGAACTGCCATTTGGAAATGCTTTGTAATTAGAAAACCTAAAACGAAATGACATAAATAAAATGTTTGTCCAGATAAATAAGCGGTCGAATCGTCGAATCCCGATTCGGATGATCATATGGTCGAAATTTAGAGATTAGTGCTGACACTTTAAAAAAAATGAATAAATGATAAATAAAATAATTAAATGAGGATCCGGAACTGTTAGGATCAGGCAATAAGGCTCCCGGATCGGAAAGGGTGCTACAAAGAGATAACCCAGATACCCTCTTGATAAACTAATGTACTTTCTCTCGGGTTCTAGTCGACTTAAGCCCGGAGGAGCGGTCGGCACACCGCCACCGAGTTCCTTGTTTGTTTGTAGGTCCTTGCTGCTTTAGGTTGATGCCTGACGATCAGGTGACTATAGAATCCCCAGACAACAATTGGCGCAGTCTGTGGGAACGACCAAGCAAAAAATCTTATTGGCGACATGAGAGAGCTTGGCTGATCGGCCATCAATGATCCCTGCGAAGCGGTGGTTCTCGCTCACTCATGGTTCGTCGGATCCTGCTCGGCTATACGATGACCCTGGCAAATCAACCCATTGAGGACTGATTTCCTTATTTGGTGTCCAAGATATGGAAACGGAGCAAGAAGAGCAGGCCAAACATATGGCTGAATTGCGGGACCGTCTTGATCGTCAATGAGAAATAAATCCTGGAATCATTTGGAAGAGGATCGGGGTGAAAATGAGCGAGAATTTAGCCATCCTGCTCTCTGGTCAAACAAAATGAGACAAGGAGCCCATCCTGCGAGCGGCGGTGATGCAACAGCGGGCGATGAGCTATCCTCTACGGTGGCTCTCCATGCAATCTTTCACCCTAAAGAACACGTGGGCTAAATCAAGAATGGGGCCCCAGCGCTGTTCCAACCAATCCGTCGATAAGCATGCATCGTCGATACGAAAGAAATCGGTGAGAGCAATGACGGTCGGAAGGCCCCGAAAATGTGCCCCGTGGCACGGGACTGATACCACCATTTTCGTTTACATATCACGCCGAGCACCACGTCTTTGCATATGCTTACATCTACCCTTTGTCCGGGGTTACGAAGACATGCTATCTCCCAGTTGGGCGGTCGTCTTGATCCTACGAACCGCCCCGTGGATTTTTCATACCCACTTTTGCCATGTATGATGGCTCCTTCGATCAGTACTATCACATGCTGCATTTCAACCAGGCAATGATACTTAATGCGGGAAACGATCGCTTACTATGTAAAGTGTTCCCGGCTAGCTTGTAGGGGCCCACCATGGCTTGGTTCCACAAACTCCCACAGAGATCTATCAACTGCGTTCGATGAGTTGTAGATTCTGACCTGTTTCCTAGTACCTATGCCTCAGTTCGATAGAGGAAATATCAATTTTGAAAACCATAACTAGCGGAGGACAATCCATCACTTGTTCACTAGAAGATTTGGAAGAATCATTGACTTATATTGATTCGTACAATATGGATGAGTTTTCCGAATTTCAAAAGGAGATTTGGACAGTCACGTTCTTCCTCCTTGTCTCTAGATTCGCACATGGCAATGGAGGAATTGTATAGACGAGCGGATGAATATTCGGCCCATTTGAAGACAATATCCGGGCAGCCTCTTAAACCGTGATGATCATTTCCGAAGCATCAAGCCAGCCCTTTAAAGGGACGATTACGAACAAAGGAAATTAGTAAGAACTACAGAAACACGGACGGTAAAAAAACACGGGAACCCCACAGGTTTACCCCTCAGACATCTTTAGATAGACTCCTTCCTCATACGAGATCACCACGACTTCAAATGGCCCACACAGATTTAGTCAGATCCCGCACGGTCTGATGATCTGAGATGTGATTCTGCAGCGAGGGACCATGGGATTAAACCTGACCGATGTTGGCTTTGAAATTTTGGTGCAGGTTAATCAGGGTTGGCCACCTCAAGAGATATGTTCGAGATGGTCGTAGAGCTAAAATGCCCATGATTGAAGAGAATAGAAGCCAACTGGAAACTCCACCTGAACCTCGTACCACAGAGCTACATGCTGGGCAGCGGTGTGATAGTATCATTCTAAGCGCCAAGAGGCTATTTGCGAGTGGCACATAACCGATCTGAGTGAATACCATCTACATCCCAAATGGTAAGCGAGCAATCCGATGAGTGTGACCCTATATCCTTTCCCTTAATAATCCATCCGGGGTCATTACTCCGCACCCACGATGCTCATTAGCACTCACATGTAATTAGCGATTTCGATGTGCCGCAGTACTAGTTGATACAGTAGCGACAGGCCTGTTACAACTGCCCGCCTTCAAGCAGATGAACATATCTTTTGACAGGCTGAGTTCAAATGGTAGAATCCTATCCGAGTTTAACGAGGCAACCACGGTAATGATGGGTGACATTACTCTCCCCGTCAAGGCAAGGCCGATAGTTCAGCAGGTCTTATTTTCGATTGTCGAGGACCTGGGCCCGTACAATGCCATTGTTAGCTGATAGGTTGATTGCGTGATGTGTGATTTGTGTAAACTGATAAAAGCCTAGCATGCGTAAGTGCAGTCATATCCGTAATGTCGGTATGCCTAAGTCACGGATGTCAATCCCGCGCGGGAAGTGCGTTGTCTCACTGGAATTAGCCACATGATGTCTCACGGACTTAAACTCTTAATGAATGTCTAACTTCAAAATATGGAATTAAAACTAAATCTAATTAACTTATGAAATTACTTTGAGTGTGAAAACTAGGGATTTGTCTCCCCACCTCCTTTGATGGAAGTTTATCTAGAGATTACTATTGAGTCTGTGTGATTTCTCGTGTGGTGTGATCATGCCTCTAGATGCCTCTCTCTCGAGGTATATTCTTTATCTACTTGATAGGGTTGGGTGCATATACGCCCGAATACATACTCTAAAACTCTTAAATGCTCAAGCCCCAATCGCCACACTAGGAATCGGGATATCTCTATTCGCTGATTGATCAAGGGTTGCTCTACTCCATATCACCAGGGTCCTTATCTCACCGATCTCGGATACCAGCGAATCAGCATGCTAATGTTGTGAAACATCCACTATGAAATAAACACATATACAGATGTCGATATAAATCATGAATAAACTGAATAATATAAGATTTAAACTTTAATCCATACAGCTGAAGCAGGGTTCAAAAAAACCCCATAAATAATTCTAGAACATATCGGAATTTAATTCAAGCATGGTTCTATATATCATGTTTTTGAGAGAAATGCAAAAACATGAGTCTTTATGATCTCAGGTTGCTCTGTACAGTTTCCCACACCCGCCAAAAAGTACATTGATAAACTCCAAAAGTGCAGGTCTCAGTCTTTTATATAATTATGATGCGAGGAATCGTAGGAACATCACGGCGTCATAGCGTCACAGCGTTGGCGGCTCTTTGACTTTTCTTTATTTGTTGACCAAGCGTCGCGGCGTTGCAATTGCTTTGCTAACTTCTTCTTTGCGGTTCCAAAAGCTTGAAAACCACCAAATTCCCCACTGCAATGCACACAAGATCAAAAATCAGATATGGGCAATAACACACTTATTAATATATAAAAATATAACTAAAAGCGTAGTAGGACGTGGATATGACATGAGCGTTTTAGACACTCATCATTAGTCGTGCCTGGCTGCATGCGATGAAAGTCGTGCCCTTGACCTACCATCAAATGATCATCTACCTAACCGGTCTTGGAAATTGACCTCTGACGGCCAACTAGCAGCTCGCGATGCTATAATGTCGAACAAGAGCATGAGAAAAGCGAAAGCTCCTACAATCCAGCCCTCGGGGCAGGACCTCATAGCCAGCAATTACAACTCTTATGAAGCAAGGGACGGAGAAGACAAGGAGCGAATAGTTTGTAGACCCTGGAATCCAATATTCCTAGATAAATTTGGATAAATCAACATATGTTAGTTCCCTCCTATCCAGTGGGGAGAAGGAACAAATACGGTAGGTTTTGCTCCGTAATATGGATGTATTCACATGGACTCACTCAGACATGGCTGGCATTAACCCCGTACAAGCCTCTCACAAACTGAATGTCATCCGCCAGTAAACCGGTTAGATAGAAAGTAGAGCACATTTCCACGGACCGTCATCGAGGTTATTCGGGCATAAGTTAGTAATGCGAAAGCGGGGATTCGCCGGAGATAAAAAGTACTCGGAGTGGGCGTAATGTGGTAGTAGTCAGAAAAAGAAATGCGGTAAATGGGGTGTGTATGTACGCGGATCTCGATGAGGGCATGCGAAAGGCGATTCCCTCTACCCGATGTTGGATAGTCGGCATGGGTCGGGCATGGGATGTTCTTTGTTCACATACCTTCGGGATATCATCAAATACCCAGCCAAGCTCCACAGGGCGATGGAAAAATGGCATTCATCACCCCACAGCGAAACGTTGCGCACAGTATGATGTCGTTTGGCTTAAGAATGTC